>JAURVB010000326.1:0-26283 GCA_033002965.1 Piper betle
AGACATGATCTACTGGTGGATTGGAGGGGGCTTGGTGAATGAGACACAAAGCAAGACATGTGAGCAGGTTGGCAAGGAACAGATCAGTGAGCTGTTGAGCAACAATTTGATCGGGCCTTCGAATCATCGAAGAACTTGTGTGAGGGTGAATCCTGCCATCCTAGACCAAGCAATTTCTGATGCTAATAGTCGCAAGTTTTTCGCATTTGATTCTGAACGCAGACCAATGTCTTGGTCATTTGGAGGTTCTCCTCACGCTTGCTTGAATAGAATTCAACAATATCAAATAGCAAGTGTTTCTCCTCCGACTGATTCATGCGAGCTCATCTCATTGCTTAACACATCCGGGCAGAACATTTTGTTCTTCAAAGATGTTCATTATAAATTGGAGAACTTGAAAGTTTTGCAGCTGGGAAGGTTGTCTAACAGTGGTGACCATCACCCAGTTCAAATTGTTAACACTGATGCTTTCTCCGAATTTTTGTTGTCTCTCAAAAGCTTAAGGTTACTTGGCTTGCAAGGTGTTTTTGGGGTCAAAGAGTTACCTAGGAACCTCAATGAGTTATCCAATTTGGTGATATTAGATTTAAGAGCATGTAATGGCTTGGAAAGTTTACCATCTAGTGTTGGTGAGTTGAAAAATCTGACTCATTTGGATGTATCACAATGTTACAAACTTGAGCATTTTCCGAGTAGCATACAACATCTGGAGCAACTACAAGTGCTAAAAGGATTCGTATTTGGTTATCCGAAACACGATGATCAGGCTGACCTGTCCCACCTTGTAAGGATGAAGAAGCTTAGAAAATTAAGTGTCGACTTTAGCGAAAAGTCTGTTATTTCGAGCTCACAGTTGGAAGCAGGGAAGAAGATGGAGAGCCTTCGTTCTCTTACTATTACTTGGAGAAGTAAAAAAGGAGCTTCGATAGATTCATTTGGAGGCTCTCCAACATTAGATTGGATTCCGTCGAGCTTAGAGAAATTGGATCTTCGCTGCTTCCCATTGGAAAATGCACCCCAAAATCTTTGTCCGGAAAATCTGCCGCATTTGTTGAGACTCTATTTTAGGGGCGGCAATTTAAGAGACCTTCGAGGCTTTGCCCCTCAAAATGGGGTTCAATGGAGTATTGAAGTGGTACGTTTTAAGCATTTACAAGGGTTGGAAATCGATCCAGACATGTTGCCCAAGTATTTCTCTCGCATAATCTCAGCGGAAATAATGGAATGCCACAAACTTGAAGGTACAGAAAATGGATGGTACAAATATCGAAGGGGCGTAACAACTGAAACTTGGAAGAGAGTGGATGAAGATATTGAACGTGAGGGTGGACGCGAAAAGTATGGCCCTCTCATTGTAACCATCTATGATGCAGAAGTGAGAGAAGAGTATATACTCAATATTATGTGTGTAGCCATGCAGCAAAAGGTGGCTAAGGCCATGGTTCTTGCCTGCAAATGTGTTCACTTATTCTTCAGAGGCGGGGCAGTATTATTTTTCTTCTATTCTGTCCTATTATGTCCTACCATCCTCTTCCTTCAGTTCATATATTACCATCCTCTTCTTGTCCTTGCTCTTCTTGTCCTCTACCTTCTTCTTCTCAAGTTCAAAACTTCTTTTATGATCATAGCACTTGCAATGCTGACTGTTGTAGTTGGTGAGTTTGCTAAACGAACAGTTGTGGCCATTGTTCAGATGGAGCCAAGTGCATTTCTCCTCGGAGTTGGATTTTTTAGCTTTTGTGAATTAGTTCTTGCTCGGTTCTTTACTCGGTCAGGAGCACCTTTATTCATGGTGGTGCTTTTCCTAGTTCGGCCAAGGTGGGTGAAATTGAAAATGGCTTCCTTCTTCCTTGGACTGGGGCTCTTTGCCTTGTCTTACCTTTCCGTAGTCATTGGAAAGGTACCCTTAATAGTTGTACTACTTCTATTGCTCTCCCTGGGAACTTTATCCTTAGCGACTTTTGATCTTCAAATAGGTGGAAGAGCTGGAGTAGAAAAACTAACTGAATTGTTACTATATTGGTGGTAAAAATCTTTTTATCTATCCATCTATAACCAGGGAGTTTAGAGGTAAGATGGATTTAATGCTATTTTGGAAGAGGTCATTATTTTTAGAGATTTATCAGCCAGCTTGTCGCAAGGAAGGGCACTTCTTGAAGACGATTGGCAAAGTCAGAAGGGAGAGGAAGGGTTCTAGGCAGAAGAAGACACCTCAATAGATGATAAATTGGCACTCTGTGATTGGTCGGACGAATATAAATCAGCGGTAAGCTCAAGCTGTAAGGCTTCGCTTTAAGACTCAATCCTGTCGTCCACGTTTAGGGACAGTTGACACATTTGTAACATGAATAAGTTGTACGGTCTTACGATTGGTTTGGGCCTTTGGTCAGTACTACAATAACCATTTTCTCAGAATTAAATTAACCTCCATTTTTTGCTACAATCTCTCAAAAAAGTTTGGATAGACTAATCCGTCAGAAGAGTCCACACATGGCAAAGGTGGTGAGAAGAGCGAACTCCATTGTTGTTGAGCTAGTTGAAGTTGGAGCAGTAATGCCTGAAAAATGTCCTCGAATTGTCGGGCTATAATTCTAAATGGTATTATTTTGATTCTAAATTATTCAGTGCAGGATGAAGAAGTCGAATCAAATACTTGAACATATTTTGATTCGTCCAAAATGTGGTTGCGTGTCTAAGATTCTCAAATCGAGCCACCTTGGACCATTATTAAGGTAAATAGATTTGTATGTGTATGTGGTTATGTTGAGCTGTGGTGCATTACATATTGCTTATTATTGGTAGCATCTGCTCAAGTGTTAGTGTTGAGACTTATGAGCCTATGTTGATTAAGTTTTCCATGGTTGCTTGAAGTTTGGGCAGATTAAACTCGATGGGTTTTACTTGATTAATTCTCATGTTTGGCTCATAAGCACAACATCCGCTTTCTTGAACAAATGCTATGATATGAGACAATATATGAATGCAATAGAGATGATCTTTAATTACTTGACAAACCCATACTCATTCAAAAGTGGATCACAGATTGACTGAGCTTTATCTACTAATTGGTATTTTTGTTTTCAGGAAATTGAAGGCAGGGATGTATAGACCATCAACTTTGTGTAGATCAATACTGGAGCTTCAAAATCCGACTGCAAGAAGCAAGTCACAACTCACACAATTAGTTGCTTCTACACATCAAGAACAGTTTGGAAAGAAGGCAACACCTGGTGGAGTATAGAAGGTATTGGTTAAGGGACTTCTAAGAAAAGCTGATCCCGGCGGTACTGGTTGATTTAAGAAGCTTGTTCCTGATCAGACCCAATTTGTTTTCCTCCAAACTCTCACAACAATTCCTCAATTTTTTTTTACTTATTGTTTTTTTCTTGTGGAAAACGCCTCAAGTATCAATTCATTTGTTTTGCTTCTAACTGATGCGGTATGATGCCTTGATTGTGCATGGAAAAAGTCCAATTAATGATAAAGGGAAAGATAGGATCACATTCTTTTACAGCTTCCTTCATATAGCTAGAAATACATCGTGGGTTGCCTCATTATCTTCAACATCTTAGTTAATGCCAATCAAATGTGTAAGACCTAAATAGTACGGGAAAATGTTTAAGGATTATCATTTCGTTAATGCCAATCAAAATCTACTCTAAATACTACCGGAAAATTGGTTCTGGCTATTGCTCACAATGAGTAAGACCTAATTTATTAATGCCTAAGGATTAAGCCTAAATCATCCCTTTAAATTAACTCAGGTTTGAAGTATCTATGTACGCATGTTCATTAATTTGTACTTATGTTATACTAATTTTTAGAGGATCTTACCTTTACTAATTTGGACTTATTAGGCCTTAGGTGGCTAGACCTTAACTGCTCCTAACCAAGACCAATCGCTTCTGGGTAAGGGCGGCTGGATCTTGCTACACTTTGCCTTGGGGTGGCTGCCACCCAAGGCCATCCTTGATGATTGGTTATAGCTGGTAGTCACAAAGTTCATTAACCTGTTTTCTAATTTAAATCTCATTAGGTGCATGTATGACAATTCATATATTACTTCTCCGCTTTTAAATAATTATACTTTACTCTCCCACGGTTGATAATATAAAAAATTTCTTTTATTTTTGAAAAAAACTAATTGAGTGATGAGGGCAGATTTGTCCTATTAAGGTATGCTACAGATCTTCATCCCAATTCAAATTTTCAAACACCCATCAAGACGTCTCCCGTCTTCTCATGTCCCCACTCCCGACCACCTCCTTCCTCCAATCCATTCTTTCATCTTTTCACCATTCGAATCGTAGATCAACCACCGACCCAAAGATCGTAGATTCGTTCCTCGTTGATTGGGTAATGGCCTTTTTTAAAAAAAATTTCTTTTCTCGTTTTTGTCAGTTGATCGGAGTTTGTATGGCAGAAAGTTGTTTAGGGTTAGCCCGGTGGCGCTTAAAAGTGATCTGGCTTTAATCAGAATGGCTACTGTGCTGATTTATTTTCTTTTTGGGCGGCTTTTGTATGGTGATCGGTTGTTTAGGCTATGGTTGGATGTGAAAATGTGATACTTTTAGTGTATTATGGATGTAATTGGAAGCCACTGATCAGAATTTGGAATTTTTATAGTCTATATTTATGATTCTCTTTTGTAGAATTGAGTTGTTTGGCCGTCAATACTGGGAATTTCTTTTTGGGGATTTGTATCTCGACCTTTGGTTGATGAATTTTTTTTATCCTCGTATAACTTTGTCCGTTACTCACAGTGTTTTTTTTCTTTTTAATAAAAAAGAAGTCATTTTATTTGGTTTTGGTATGATCATAGCTAGTTTTGTTTTTGGATGTACATTGTTAAGATTGTTCCTTGATTTTTGTTTGAAGTTGCACCACAAAGTTAGTGGGGATTGATATAGATAATTTTTGCTGAGTTTATTCCATTGACCACGCCAATTTCCGATTTTTCATTTAGTAGGTTTATTGAAAAAATTTAGAACTGTGGGTTGATCTTTGTTTGTGGCTGCGAGATAGAATTTGGCATTCGGATTGAAGATTCAGATTCAACCGTGGCTTCAGGAGGGAATTCAATTGAGAACGATAATTCACAATGTGTCAAAGTGGCTGTGAACATACGACCTTTAAACGCATCAGAGCGGCTTGTTGGTTGCACCGATTGTATCAATTTTACTCGAGGAGAACCACAGGTTTTTATATGTAAAAGTTTTTGTTCTTTAATGATTTTTCCATCTTTTTATATTTGTAAAAGTATTTAATGTCTATTTAATTGATGTGCATTTCTCAATTTTTAAAGGTACATGATATGATTGGTTTAACGGAGTTCAAGTGGGGTTTATCGGGTTTAGAATATTCTAATATATATTTTAAATATAATTTTCAATAACATATTATTCTAACTCTAAATATACGGAGTATTTTGTGTCATACATAAGTAAACAAGTGATAGTAATCACAACATCTTTTACCACCTCTTTGGTACAAATAAGTGATCACAGACCAAACAAATAATATTTTATACATGAGTAGCAAAAAAGTTATACATATAGATGTCATTCGATAACAGATAACAACTGCAAAACCCAACGAGCATTTCACCCATAAGATACCAAAGAATGGCAATATTTACCTTTTGGTCTAGCATAAATATGATCAAGACATCAAACATAGGCTGCAAAGCAAACAGACGGCTAGGGGTGAAGATGAAGTTGTTAATACTCCTTCAGATTTTGTTGAAGTTCTGTCCTTGTAGCCTATAGATTTACCTTTTCTCTACAAATTAAAAGGCGTAAGTAATGGAATAATTGGAAGTAAGAGAAAATACCTCCCACCCGAACATCAACCCAATCAGACCCGTTTCAAGTCCAACAAGAAAACCCCTCACTATTTTGGGAGCAGAGAAGATGAAGCAGAGGGAAAGTTGAGTCCGACCATAGTTTCAAGCTTATGCATTGAAAGGGGTCGGTTTCCTTATACCGCCGGTTTGTACAAAAACCGAGAAAAAACCCGATTTGCTTGCTTTGCGATATAAGAGTTTAGGCCCAATTGGATTGGAACCCAATAGCTGATATACAGGGTTGAACCGGCAGGTCCAGCCCGGTTTTAGAAACTTTAACCGGATCTTACCATTATAGGGGTATTAGAGATGTGACTAATTTTTGGAAGTACCATATTCAAAAGCACTATATCACAAAGGATAGATTAATTTCTTAAAAGTATGTATTACACACACACCAATCCTCCTAAGATATGCAGAAGTTAAATTTGCCAACCCATGGAAAGCTAGACCCTCAAGATAGATGCCAAATTTTTGCTTAATATTTTGCATATATATGTTGTCTTCTCATTGTTGAAAGAGAGGGTATCACCATTATTCTTAGTTTAAAAGAGTCGTCTTACATTTTTTACACATGCTTCTAGATTTCAAGTGGAAAATGGAAGTAAAGTGTTGTAGCTTGTAGCCCTATTGTCATCAAAGGATCGCTAGAGACTTGTCGGAGTTGGAGGGTGATAACTCTGTAAAAGTGTTATTACTTTTTGCATTTCATGTTGATTTTTATCATGTTTCAAGTGATCTTTATTTTAATTATAATAGTTTAAAAGTTTATTAGATATTATTAATAATGTGACAAATTATTGTGATTTTGGTGAAAAAAATGCTAATTAATGTTGTTATAGTAGGGTATAAAAGTTAGAAGACGATTCAGAATGAATTCGGGGCAAAATCGGGCCAAAAAGCGTAACCTAGAAATTGTAACCAAGAGCAGAGTGCTCGAGCGTTGGGATTCTGAGCACTCGAGCGCTGGCCTTTCTGTGAAGAAAATTTTATGGCCGAGAGCTGAGCGCTCGAGCGCTTAGATTTAGAGCGCTTGAGCGCCGGTAGCAGAAAAACTAATTTTTCTAGAGATCCTGGTGGACCCCACTTGAAATATTTGGGTGGATCCTTTATAAACTTGATTAGGGTTTTAAAGAAAAGGGGAACAATACTGGACGGCGAAGTGATGGCACAAAAGATGAAAAGGAACGACGAAGAAGTTGGATTAGAAAAAGAACACGCTTTTTCAAAAAAAAATTTCTTATTTTGATTTAGTTTTCTTTGTAATTAAATGATGTCTTTCATATCACATATGAATTTCTTGAGTTTAATCGAATACTTTATGGAGTAAATTCTTTTCTAGGATTTTCAATGATACCTAGTGCATGGATTAATAAAGTTTATTAATTTTTATCTATGTGATTGTGATGTTGGATCATCTATTTTATTCTGTTCTTAATGCTATCATTAGATTGACCATCTATTGTTAGATCTAAAGATTTGATCTTGTCTAGAGATAGAAAGATTAAATTTGTCATTGAATAAAATAGCTTTTGTTCATCTGTTTTAGGTGATTCACATGTGAGATAGAGATATACTCGTATCTCTTGGGTAATTGTTAAGGACAAAACTTGAAGTATCATTTTGCATACACAATTTCATAGAGATATAGAAGTTGGGTGCAAGTGATAAGTTTATGGTAAATTGAGAGATGTCATGAATAATTAATTCTCGTGGTTAATGATCAAAATGTGCAATTCATAAGTAGAAGTTATAACTTTAATCATATAGAGCACTAGGTGAAATAGAAAATCCTAGGTTTGTTGTATTGAAATTAATATCTAATTTAAATATTGCATGTTAGATTAATTTAATCTTAATTCATATTTAAATCACTCTTTGAATTTGCTTTCATTTAAGTATAATTAATTAAGTTAGTTTTGGTAATTTAGAATTTAGTATAATTAATTAAGTTGCTTTCCTGAATGCAAATGCACATGGATCATTCATATCATCCCATGAAAATAAAAAACCAGATGTAACAGAATCCAAACATGGCAGATGCTATTCTTTGATTGAAAAGGACCTTGTTCACGTTGGAACCAACCTAGAAGCGATGTCAGCTGTGGAGTGGGTCTTGTTGGATAGGTGAGACTTAGCTATTGTTCGATTGTGTTTAACACAGTCGGTGGCACTTAATGTCTCCAAACAGACAACTGTCAAAGGGTTGATGGAGGCATTAGCTGGTGTTTATGAGAAGTCATCAGCCTCTAACAGGTTATTTTTGTCGAGGAAACTTGTCTATTTAAGCATGCCCGAAGGTAAATCTATTGCTAATCATTTGAATGATTTCAATAAAATTTGGCTACAACTTGAATTTGTGGAGATGGCCTTTAGTGAAGATATTAATTCTTTAATATTCATGTGTTCTTTGCCGGAGAGTTGGGATATGGTAATTACATTTATAAGTAATGCATCAAAAGAACAACTAAAGTTTAATGAAGTGCTAGGTGCAATCTTGAATTAAGAGATATGAAGAGGAGCATGGTAGATAGCACACCGTCCGTCTCGGGCACAAATTTGTCGGTGGACAAAAGCAAGGGCAAAAGAAAGAGGAAGAGGTCAAAGTAGAGGTCTTAAGAACCGAGGGCGCTCTAAATCCAAAGGAAAATTCATGGGTAAGCCTACTTGTTGGATTTGTGACAAGGAAGGACATGTATAGAAGGATTGTCCAGAGCGAGTCAAGAATGTAGCTAATGTTGTTCATGGTCATGAAGAGAAATTTTGTTTATCTGTTCATGATGATTACAACATAGATACTTCGTATATTAATTCAGGTGTTTCATTTCATTGTACTTCTCACAAAGAATGGTTTTGTGATTTTTTCTAGAGTGAATTTGGATATGTGACAATTCGCAATGGTCTGAAGTGCAAAATTGAAGGTAAAGGAGTAATTCATTTGAAGACGCATGATGAAGGTAAACTTATTCTCAAGGAGGTCAGGTATATACCTGAATTAACGAAGAATCTTATATCTATTAACAAGCTGGACCAAGAGGGCTATAGGATTACATTCGAAAACAATCAGTTGAAGATCAGCAAGGGAGCATTAGTAGTGATCAAGGGGAAGGCGGTGGGCACACTTTATCCATTATCTACCAAGGTAGATCCGTTTGTTTCTTTGGCCGCTGAGAAGAATGACATAACAACATTATGGCATAAAAGGCTTGGTCACTTGAGCGAGAGTGGGATGAGGATCTTACATTCCAAGAAGGTTTTGATAGATATAATTGATTCTAACTTTGGTTTTTGTGAAGACTGTATTTTAGGTAAACAAAAACGGTTCAGCTTTACAAAGGATGGGCGAGAGATGAAATCCAAAAGGTTGCAGATAGTTCATACGGATGTTTGGGGGCTAGCCCATGGTAAATCTTTTGGAGATAATTTCTATTTTATTACCTTCATTGATGATTTTAGTAGGAAGACATGGATATACACTATTAAGAAAAAATCAGAAGTCTTTAGCATTTTTAAGATATGGAAAGCCCGAGTTGAGGATGAAACACGTTTGAGATTGAAATGTTCATGGCAGAGAATATTGCAATAAGGAGTTTGACTCCTATTGTGAAAAAGGGGGATTAGAAGGATTAAGACAAGGTCAAGGACACCACAACAGAATGGGGTGGCGGAAAGAATAAATAGGACCATCCTAGAGTGAGCGAGAAGCAGGAGCGTTCATGTTAGACTCCCTTTGCATCTTTGGGGTGCCACTATGGATACAACTATCTATCTAATCAACCAAAGTCCATCAAGCATCTTAGATGGAAAAATACCAGAAGAGGTATGGTCTGGTAAGAAAGTTGACTACTCTTTTCTTAAGATCTTTGGTTGAATTGCATATGCACATATTAACAAGGAATCAAAAAGAAGCTTGATTCAAAATCCCTCAAACGTGTATTTCTTGGATATGAGGGTGATGAGTATGGTTACCGGATGTGGGATTTCGAGAACAATAAGGTATTTCGAAGTCGGGATGTTGTATTCAATGAAGAGTGCATGTACAAAGACAGGAAGAAAGAAAAGATTGAGGAGTCGAAAGAGAAAGAGTAAATGGAGATTGATGAGACAGATGAAGAGATACCAAGTGCTGAAAATCAAGGATTTGTTCCAAGTGATGAGGAACAATTATCTTCTAAGAAGACCGAACAAGAAGGTTAGTCACAGGTAATCAACCAAATGGTGATGAATCAGATTCTGAATATTCTGATACAGACATTGAAATTGATGACTCAGAGCCACCACAAGAGACAGTTGTTGCTCTAGAACTAAGGACGATCACAAGGGTTAGGAAGCCTACTCAGAAATTAAATTTAATTGTACAACATGTTTTGTATACTAATGCAGGAGAACCGGAGTCCTATAATGAAGCCATGGGTGCAAAGCTCATCTTAAGTGGGTGTTGGCGATGAAGGATGAGATGTCATCATCGGAGAAGAATCATACATGGGGGTTGGTGAAGTTGCCACCAAAAAGGAAGGTTCTAGAAAACAAGTGGATTTATCGGGTCAAGTCTGAAACCAATGGTGTACAGAGGTTAAGGCAAGACTTGTGGTGAAAGGTTTTGGTCAAAGAGAAGGAATTGATTTTCATGATATATTTGCACCTTTTGTAAAAATGACTTCTATTAGAATTATTTTGAGTATTGTCATTGTAAAGAGATTGTATTTAGAACAACTTGACGAAAATACAGCTTTCCTTCCTAGTGATTTAGAGGAGGAGATCTATAGGGAACAACCAAAAGGATTTGAAGTCAAAGGTAAAGAAAATATGGTGTGCGAATTAAAGATGAGTCTATATGGACTCAAACAAGCACCGAGACAGTGGTATTTAAAATTTGACAAGCTTATGTTAGATAATAGATTTGCTATGAACAATTCAGACCACTGTGTATATCTACAAAAGTTTAATGATGGCAATTACATTATTTTAACTTTGTATGTAGATGACATGCTTGTTGAAGAGACTTGTATGAAGAAAATTGTTAATCTCAAAGTGAGGTTAGCCAAGAGTTTTTCCATGAAGGACTTGGGTGAAGCAAAACAACTTCTTGGGATGCAAATTACTTGAAACAAGAAAAGCAAGAAGTTGTGGTTATCTCAAGAAGGGTATGTGAAGAAAGTTATTGAGAGATTCAACATGAATGAATCTAAGTTGGTGACTACTACTTTGGGTAGTAAATTCCAATTGTCAAAAGAACAAGGTGTTAAGAGTAAGGAAGATAAAACTCACATGAAAACGACGCCTTATGCTTCAGCTATTGGAAGTCTTATGTATGCTATGGTGAGTACAAGACCAGATATTGCATATGCAGTGGGAGTAGAGAGCAGATTCATGAAAAACCCAGGAAAAGAACACTGGAAGGGAGTGAAATGATTTTCAGGTATTTGAAAGAAACTTCTAATTACTGTTTGTGTTTTGGGGGTGATAATATTGATGTGCAAGGTTATGTAGACTCAGACCATGCTAGAAATAGAGACAATGGCAGGAGTATATTTGGATACATCTTTACAGTTGGTGGAACCGCGGTGAGCTGGGTTTCCAAATTGCAAAAGATAGTTGCTCTATCTTCAACTAAGGTTGAATATGTGGCTGCTACAGAAGCTAGCAAGGAGTATATTTTGATTAAAACTTTAATGAATGAGTTAGGTTTTAATGGGGTTGATTGAAGGTTCTACAGTGATGGTCAAAGTGCAACCCATTTAGCTAAGAACTCGGCATCTCATTCCAGGCCAAGCATATCTAGTTAAGGTATCATTTTATCATATCTTTGTTAGAAGAAGTAAAATTGAAGTTGGTGAAGATAGATGGTAAAAAGAATCTGGCGGACATGTTGACTAAACCGGTGGAGGGACAAAAGTTGAATTTTTGCTCAACTTTGGTGAACTTGCACTAACATGCAAGTGAAGGACTTATGCAACGAACAAGTGGAGGAAAAATCAGGACTAGTGTGCTCCAATTGGACTCCAAGTGGGATATTGTTAATATTTGTAATTATATTAATGATATGTAACCCATTGTCACATTCAGAATACTAACAGAATCTTGGAATACCAACAGAGGTGATTGTTTGTTGTTCCATTGAAGATGAAGGGTCTCAAAGCTTCTCTGTAAATATGGCCTCATTTGCCTCATTATAAGACAAGACTAGATGTGAGTAGATACAGAAAGAAAAAGAGAGAATATAGAGATAAGAAGAGGGATCAATATTATTCACTAGTTTAATCTTATACAGAGTATTGAGAGAGAGAAATTTTATAATCTCAATAGTATAGGTTGGACAAGTAATCTTCTTATACATTTTTATATGTTTGGTAGGTGTAATCTTTGGTTAAAGTAGTGAATTGTTCGTTATTGTCCCGTGGTTTTTAATTCTCGATAGAAGGAGGGTTTTCCACATTAAATCTCTATTTTTGTGGTTTTGTTTTATCTTATTTGTCAGGCAATATTTTCCTATATATTGTATTCACTGTTGTTGATCTCCAACTTTTGGGGATTTTTCTCAACACAACGGACATTCTTCCAGTTCCAAGTTTGCACACATTTCCACGAGTCTGGCAAAAAGTGATATGAATACTGCTTCAAATTGCTCTAACAATACACACATTCATCAGAAAAGAGTGCCTCAGCTCTAAAGGGAAGGGGACCAGAAGTTTTAGATATAGATAAAGAAAGTGTTGAACTCTATCCTAGGAATGTTCAAGTTCAAGTTGAAAAAGAAAATTGTAGAGCTAAATCAAATGTTGTTGGGCATGGACTCACCAAATGGTTTTCTGGGTGCATCAAATAGTCATGCACAAACTATTCAAACTTGCTTTAGTGAACATTTAAATAAGGAGGCTAAAGATAAAATCTCAGAGGGATTTATATAATAGGCCCGAAGGTAACTTGTGGTGGATCTTGTTTTCAAAATCATCCTCGAGGGATCTCATCCTCGAAAGGATATTAATCCGGAAAACTATTCGATTAAATGGCCCGACTTAAGTGGGATCCGATAAAACGCCACTTAACCCGTCCTACAGATAATAAAATAAGCATACAATAGAAGAGCGTAAAACAGAGGTGAGTCCTAAATGGACCTGGTAGAAGCTCCAAGCGTGTCATCGCGCCTAGGCAGCGAGCTCCTACTCCGTACCTACACATCAAAACTAAATACTAACGCCCGCTAACTAAATGATGCATCAACTCAACGAATATCACACACAACATAATAATCATCAACAGTCAAATAATCATAATCTGAAAATAATTCTAAGTCAACCTATTCATACAAATTTTATACTATTTTTCTAAGTTACGTCATACTCGATTAGCATGCTCAAACTCGATCTACCTCATTAGATCACTCACTATTCATTCCCAATTAATTGCATCATGCAATCATCACTGCACTCATACTCATACATTTATCATGACAATTATTCAATCCTAGCATGTTGTGCTAACAATCATCAATTTTAAATAACTAACTCGAAGGTAATTATACCTCATGTCAACGGCAATTGACGATGACTAGGGTTTCGTCGCATGTCTTGGAGCCCGAATTCGGTGCTCATCGGTGTCCGATGTTCGATCGGGATCAACTGGATGAGCTCCGTGGAAGATTTGCCAAATTCCTGCAAATCTGGTTTTCCGGCAATAACCGGCGGCGGCGTCTACTGGCCGAAAAGTAAGGGTATTGGGTACCCTTGGAACCGGCTCGGCGAGCCAGACGCGTCTACGGCGTCGACATGGTCGGCGGACTCTATTCATGTTTCACATTCTATCACGTCTTAACATGTAATCATGTCACATCATCATGTTTTAACAATTAATCACGTCACATCATCATGTTTCAAGTATTTATTCACACCATCTAATAATATCATAAACACAATATAAACACTCAATTGACTGACATGTGTGCAAGCGACAACAGTGCTCCTCCGTCCAATTAGCTCCTCCAACTCGTAATTGTTACCTACATATAGTATACAAATACGTCAGTAAGAAGTGTTACTGGTCCGGAAAATAACTAATATCAAACTGGAACATGAGAGCAAACTCTCATAGAAAGCAAACAAGCATATATCTTACTCAAGAACTCTCATAAGGGCAACTACAAAGGAGCCGTTGAGCAGCTGACTCGACAGCATCTTGACCTATCTGGTACTGTGCCACTCATGACACTTCTTTTTCAGTACTTCACGTAAAACTTTATCCTAAGCCCTCTCCTTACCTCCATATTTCTCCTGGCCTTGAGCACGAAGGTCGAGTACCCTCAGGCAGTCGCCTTTAGTACCCTTTGAACCACAAGTCCGGACATGCGCTGTACTAAATAGTACCCGTAAACCTCCACGTTCTCTGGGTGTGAGGAACTCAAACGCGGAGTTGTCAGGATCCCTCGGGAATGGAACAGTCCGCTGGCACTAATCCAGAGCCCGCTTTGACTGTCACGACATCCGCTCATGGTACGTGCAGTTGGTTTCTCCATCTCTCGTCTCACTGAAAACGCGAAAACTACATATATATAGGGCTGGGTAGGGATTTATATAATAGGCCCGAAGGCAACTTGTAGTGGATCTTGTTTTCGAAATCATCCTCGAGGGGTTATTAATCCGAAAAACTGTTCGGTTAAATGGCCTGAGTTAAGTTGGATCCGATAAAACGCCACTTAACCCGTCCTACAGATAATAAAATAAACATACAATAGAAGAGCGTAAAACAGAGGCGAGTCCTAAACGGACCTGGTAGAAGCTTCAAGCGTGTCATCGCGCCTAGGCGGCGAGCTCCTACTTCATACCTACACATCAAAACTAAATACTAATGCCTGCTAACTAAATGATGAATCAAACTCGTCATGATCAAACACTGTGCCTCGCCGCAGCTGCCCCATCAGCCCCCCGGTTGCCCGCCACCGCCTGCGCCACCTCTTTGGCGCTATCCGGAATCGGCTCGAATCGGTTGACGCACGAACCGATTTAAGCCGATAACCGATTTATATTGTTTTCTGACGCGGATCGCCTCCGATCCACGTTAAATCGGCGGATTCCGAGTGGAATCGGCCAATTTTTGCAACCTAGGCTTTAAGACTCAATCCTGTCACCCATGTTTAGGGGCACTTGAGAAATTTGCAACATGAATAAGTGCTTGCTTGTCGATACTCTATTGGGTTTTTGGTTACAACGACCATTTTCTCAGAATTAAATTAACCTCCATTGTTTGCTACAATCCCTTAAAAAGTTTGGATAGACTTAACAGTCAGAAGAGTCCACACATGGCAAAGGTGGTGAGAAGAGCGAACTCCATTGTCGTTCAGCTTGTTGAGGTTGGAGCAGTAATGCCTGAAAAATGTCCTCGAATTGTCTCGCTATAATTGTAAATTATTCAGTGGAGGATGAAGAAGTCAAATCAAATACTTGAATCGAGCCACCTTGGACCATTATTTAGGTAAATAGATTTGTATGTGTATGTGATTATGGTGAGCTGTGGTGCATTACATATTGCTTATTATTGGTCGTATCTTCTCAAGTGTTAGTGTTGAGACTTATAAGCCTATGTTGATTAAGTGTTCCATGGTTTCTTGAAGTTTGGGCAGATTAAACTCGATGGGTTTTACTTGATTAATTCTCATGTTTGGCTCATAAGCACAACATCCGCTTTATTGAACAAATGCTATGATATAAGACAACATATGAATGCAATAGAGATGATCTTTAATTACTTGACAAACCCATAGTCATTCAAAATTGGATCACAGATTGACTGAGCTTTATCTACTAATTGGTATTTTTGTTTTCAGGAAATTGAAGGCAAGGATGTATAGACCATCAAATTTGTGTAGATCAATACTGGAGCTCCAAAATCCGACTGCAAGAAGCAAGTGCCAACTCACACAATTAGTTGCTTCTACACATCAAGAACCGTTTGGAAAGAAGACCACACCTGGTGGAGTATAGAAGGTATTGGTTAAGGGGCTTCTAAGAAAAGCTGATCCCGACAGTACTGGTTGATTTAAGAAGCTTGTTCCTGATCAGACCCAATTTGTTTTCCTCCAATCTCTCACAACAATTCCACAATTTTTTTTTACTTATTGTTTTTTTCTTGTGGAAAACGGCTCAAGTATCAATTCATTTGTTTTGCTTCTAACTGATGCAGTATGATGCCTTAATTGTGCATGGAAGAAATCCAATTAATGATTAAGGGAAAGATGGGATCACATTCTTTTACAGCTTCCTTCTGATAGCTAGAAATACATCGTGGGTTGCCTCATTATCATGAACATCTTTTAGTTAATGCCAATCAAATGTGTAAGACCTAAATACTACGGAAAAATGTCTAAGTATTATCATTTTGTTAATGCCAATCAAAATCTACCCTAAATACTACGGGAAAATTGGCTCTGGCTATTGCTCACAATGAGTAAAACCTAATTTATTAATGCTTAAGGATTAAGCCTAAATCATCCGTTTAAATTAACCCAAGTTTGAAGATCTATATACACATCTTCATTAATTTGGACTTGACCGAGACTAACTTTTAGAGGATCTTACCTTTATGAAATCTTTGAAATTACTTTTCATGGCCATAGAGCTTAGCTTGTGTTTTATTCAACCCATCACAACCCATCATTTTGTATAATCCTGAATGCGCTCCTATACTATTTGTAACGAATCCGTTTAAGTACAAACTATTATTTCAAAATAATTAATCCAAATTGAAGATTTATAGATGCATCTTCGTTAATATATTGGATCCATAGTTTTAAATACCATACTCAACCTTATAATGAATTTTCAGAAGGTATATGATATGATCGATTTAATAGAGTTCAAGTGAGCTTTAACGGGTTTAGAATATTCTAATATATATTTTAAATGTAATTTTCAATAATATATTATTCTAACTCTAAATGTACGAAGTATTTATGCCATATGTAAAGTGATAGTAATCACTGTTGAGAAAAATCCCCTAAATTGGAGATCAACAATAGCGAACACACAATTTTGGGAAAATAATACCTGAGAAATAAAATAAAACAAAAACCAAAAGAACACAGAGATTTAACGTGGAAAACCCTCCTTCAATCGAGAGTCAAAAACCACGGGCAACAACGAACAATTCACTACTTCAACCAAAGATTACAGTCATCAAATATATAGCGATCTACAAGAAGATTACTCACACACCCTATACTATTGAGATTATAAGATTTTACTCTCTCTCTCAATACTCCGTATAAGATAAACTCGTGAATATTTTTCCCTCTTCTTTTATCTCTATATCTCTCTCTATCTCTCTTTTTCTTGTCTTTTCTTCTGCTTGTCTTGCTTCTGGAATGAGGCAAATGAGATCCATATTTATAGAGATAGTTTGAGGCTCTTCATCTCCCATGGAAAAACTAACAGACACTTCTGTTGATATTCCGAGATTGCTTTGAGACCCTTCAACCTCCATGGAAAAACTAACAGTCACCACTGTTGATATTCCGAGATTCCTTTAGTATTCCGAGTGTGACAATGGGCTACACATCATTAATATTCATAATAACAAATATTAACAATCTCCCACTTGGAGTCCGATTGGAACACACCAGTCCAAACTCTTCCTCCACTTGTTCGTTGTATGAGTCCACCTGCATGTTAGTGCAAGTTCACCAAAGTTGAGCAAAAACTCAACTTTTTTCCATCCACCGGTTTAGTCAACATATCCGCCGGATTATTTTTTCCATCTATCTTCACCAACTTCAATTTACGTTCTTCTAACAAAGATCTAATAAAATGATACCTTAACCGAATATGTTTGGTCCTAGAATGAAATGCCGAGTTCTTAGCTAAATGGATTGCACTTTGACTATCACTGTACAACCTGCAATCAACACCATTAAAACCTAACTCATTCATTAAAGTTTTAATCCAAATATATTCCTTGCTAGCTTCTGTAGCAGCCACATATTCAGCCTCAGTTGAAGACAAAGCAACTATCTTTTGCAATTTGGAAACCCAACTCACCGCGGTTCCACCAACTGTAAAGATGTATCCGGATGTACTCCTGCCATTGTCTCTATTTCCAGCATGGTCCGAGTCCACATAACCTTTCACATCAATATTATCACCCCCAAAACACAAACAGTAATTAGAAGTTCCTTTCAAGTACCTGAAAATCCATTTCACTGCCTCCCAGTGTTCTTTTCCTGGGTTCATCATGAATCTGCTCACTACTCCCACTGCATGTGCAATATCTGGTCTTGTACTCACCATAGCATACATAAGACTTCCAATAGCTGAAGCATAAGGCACTTTTTTCATGTGAGCTTTATCCTCCTCACTCTTAGCACCTTGTTCTTTGGACAATTGGAAACTACCCAAAGTAGTACTCACCGGCTTGCATTCATTCATGTTGAATCTCTCAAGAACTTTCTTCACATACCCTTCTTGAGATAACCACAACTTCTTGTTCTTCTTGTCTCGGGTAATTTGCATCCCAAGAAGTTGTTTTGCTTCACCCAAATCCTTCATGGAAAAACTCTTGGCTAACCTCATCTTGAGACTAACAATTTTCTCCATACAAGTCCCTGCAACAAGCATGTCATCTACATACAAAGTTAAAATAATGTAATCCCCATCATTAAACTTTTGTAGATATACACAGTGGTCCGAATTGCTCCTAGCAAATCCATTATCCAACATAAACTTGTCAAATTTCAAATACCACTGTCTTGGTGCTTGTTTGAGTCCATATAGACTCCTCTTCAATTTGCACACCATATTTTCTTTACCTTTGACTTCAAAACCTTTTGGTTGTTCCATATAGATCTCCTCCTCCAAATCACCATGAAGGAAAGCTGTATTTACATCAAGCTGCTCTAAATACAACCCCTTTACAGCCACAATACTTAAAATAATTCTAATAGAAGTCATTTTTACAACAGGTGCAAATATTTCATGAAAATCAATCCCTTCTTTTTGACCAAAACCTTTCACCACAAGTCTTGCCTTATACCTTTGTACACCACCGGCTTCAGACTTGACCCGATAGATCCACTTGTTTTGTAGAACCCTCCTTTTTGGAGGCAACTTCACCAACTCCCATGTATGATTCTTCTCCAACGATGACATCTCATCCTTCATGGCCAACTCCCACTTAAGATGAGCTTTGTCACTCATGGCTTCATCATAGGACTCCGGTTCTCCTGCATCAGTATACAAAACATGTTGTACAATTAAATTTAATTTTTGAGTAGGCTTCCTAACCCTTGTGCTCCTCCTTGGTTCAGGAGCAACAACTATCTCTTGTGGTGGCTCTGAGTCATCAATTTCAACTTGTGCATCAGAATATTCAGAATCTGATTCATCATCATTTGGTTGATTAGCCTGTGACTCACCTTCTTGTTCGGTTTCTTCAGAAGATAATTGTTCCTCATCACTTGGAACAAATCCTTGATTTTCAGCACTTGGTATCTCTTCATCTGTCTCATCAAGCTCCATATACTCTTTTTCTTTTGACTCCTCATTCTTTTCTTCCTTCCTATCTTTATACATGCACTTTTCATTAAATACTACATCCCGACTTCGAAACACCTTATTGTTCTCGAAATCCCACATCCGGTAACCATATTCATCACCTCCATATCCAAGAAATACACATTTGCGGGACTTTGCATCAAGCTTCTTTCTTGATTCCCTGTCAACATGTGTATATGCAATACAACCAAAGACCTTAAGAAAAGAGTAGTCAACATTCTTACTAGACCATACCTCTTCCGGTATTTTTCCATCTAAGGCGCTTGATGGACTTCGGTTTATTAGATAGACAGCTGTATCCACAGTGGCACCCCAAAGATGCAAAGGGAGTCCAGCATGAACCCTCATGCTTCTCGCTCGCTCTAGGATGGTCCTGTTCATTCTCTCTGCCACCCCATTCTGTTGTGGTGTCCTTGGCACTGTCTTGATCCTTCTAATTCCCCGTTGTTCACAATAAGAGTCAAACACCTTATTGCAATATTCTCCACCATTATCCGACAGAAGACATTTCAGTCTTAAACCTGTTTCATTCTCAACTCGGGCTTTCCACATCTTGAAAATGTTAAAGACATCTGATTTTTCTTAATAGTGTAGATCCATGTCTTCCTACTAAAATCATCAATGAAGGTAACAAAATATAGATTACCTCCAAAAGATATATCATGGGCTGGTCCCCAAACATCCGTATGAACCAACTCCAACCTTTTGGATTTCATCTCTCGCCCAACCTTTGTAAAGCTGACCCGTTTTTGTTTACCTAAAACACAGTCTTCACAAAAACCAAAGTTAGAATCAATTATACCTGTCAAAACCTTCTTGGAATGTAAGATCCTCATCCCACTCTCGCTCAAGTGACCAAGCCTTCTATGCCATAACGTTGTTATGTCATCCTTCTCAGCTGCCAAAGAAACAAACTGATCTACCTTGGTAGACACTGGGTAAAGTGTGCCCACCGCCTTCCCCTTGATCACCACTAATGCTCCTTTGCTGATTTTCCACTGATTGTTTTCAAATGTTATCCTATAGCCCTCTTGGTCCAACTTGTTAACAGATATAAGATTTTTCTTTAATTCAGGTATATACCTGACCTCCTTGAGAATAAGTTTACCTTCATCATGCATCTTCAAATGAATTACTCCTTTACCTTCAATTCTGCACTTCTGACCATTGCCAATTGTTACATATCCATAATCACTCTTGACAAAATCACAAAACCATTCTTTGTGAGAAGTACAATGAAATGAAGCACCTGAATCAATATACCATGTATCTATGTTGTAATCAACATGAGCAAATAAACAAAATTTCTCTTCATGACCATCAACAACATTAGCTACATTCTTGACTCGCTCGGGACAATCTTTCTTTAAATGTCCTTCCTTGTCACAAAACCAACAAGTAGGCTTACCCTTGAATTTTCCTTTGGATTTAGAGCGCCCTCGGTTCTTAGGACCTCTACTTTGACTTCTTCCTCTTTCTTTGCCTTTGCTTTTGTCCACCGACAAAGCTGTGCCCAAGATGGACGGTGTGCTATCTACCATGCTTCTCTTCATCATCTCCTGATTCAAGATTGCACCTAGCACTTCATCAAACATTAGTTTTTCTTTTGATGCATTACTTATAGATGTAATTACCGTATCCCAACTCTCCGGCAAAGAACACATGAACATTAAAGATTTAATATCTTCACTAAAAGTCAACTCCACGAATTCAAGTTGTGCCCAAATTTTATTGAAATCATTCAAATGATTAGCAATAGATTTACCTTCGGGCATCCTTAAAGAAACAAGCTTCCTCAACAAAAATAACCTGTTAGAGGCTGATGACTTCTCATAAACATCAGCTAATGCCTCCATCAACCCTTTGACGGTCGTCTGTTTGGAGACATTAAATGCCACCGACTGTGTTAAACACAATCGGACGATGGCTAAGGCTCGCCTATCCAATAAGGCCCAGTCCTCGGCTGACATCGCTTCTGGCTTGGTACCTACAAGCGGTTGATGTAGTTGCTTCTCGTATAGATGATCCTCAATCTGCATCCTCCACCATTGATAATTTGTTCCATCAAATTTCTCAATTTTCCCAGTCTTGGAACTGTCCGCCATGACTCCCACTCAAATCAAGATCCGATTGAATGAGACCCAATATTCCCACAGACGGCGCCAATTGTTGAGAAAAATCCCCTAAATTGGAGATCAACAATAGCGAACACACAATTTTGGGAAAATAATACCTGAGAAATAAAATAAAACAAAAACCAAAAGAACACAGAGATTTAACGTGGAAAACCCTCCTTCAATCGAGAGTCAAAAACCACGGGCAACAACGAACAATTCACTACTTCAACCAAAGATTACAGTCATCAAATATATAGCGATCTACAAGAAGATTACTCACACACCCTATACTATTGAGATTATAAGATTTTACTCTCTCTCTCAATACTCCGTATAAGATAAACTCGTGAATATTTTTCCCTCTTCTTTTATCTCTATATCTCTCTCTATCTCTCTCTTTTTCTTGTCTTTTCTTCTGCTTGTCTTGCTTCTGGAATGAGGCAAATGAGATCCATATTTATAGAGATAGTTTGAGGCTCTTCATCTCCCATGGAAAAACTAACAGACACTTCTGTTGATATTCCGAGATTGCTTTGAGACCCTTCAACCTCCATGGAAAAACTAACAGTCACCACTGTTGATATTCCGAGATTCCTTTAGTATTCCGAGTGTGACAATGGGCTACACATCATTAATATTCATAATAACAAATATTAACAATCACAACATCTTTTACCACATCTCTAGTACAAATAAGTGATCACAGACCAAACAAATTATGTTTTATACATATAGATGTCAACAAATAAAATTACGGGTACAAATAACAACTGCAAAAAAATTATATACATAGATGTCAACAAATAACAACTGCAAAACCCAACGAGCTTTTCACCCATAAGATACCAAAGAATGGCAATATTTACCCTCTGGTCTAGCATAAATATGATCAAGACATCAAACATAGGCTGCAAAAGCAAACAGATGGCTAGGGGTGAAGATGTTTAGCCCGGAGACGCCTAAAAGTGATCTGGCTTTAATTAGAATGGCTACTGTGCTGATTTATTTTCTTTTTTTGGCTGCTGATTAGGTTTTGTATAGTGATCGGTTGTTTAGGATATGGTTGGATGTGAAAATGTGATACGTTTAGTGTTATATGGATATAATTGGAAACCACTGATCAGAATTTGGAGTTATTATAGTCTATATTTATGATTCTCGTTTGTAGAATTGAGTTGTTTGTCCGTCAATACTGGGAATTTCTTTTTGGGGATTTGGTTGATGAATTTTTTTTATCCTCGTATAACTTTGTCGGTTGCTCACACTGTATTTTTTTCTTTTTAATAAAAAAAGAAGTCATTTTATTTGGTTTTGGTATGATCATAGCTAGTTTTGGTTTAGATCAGATGCGAAAACAGATGATGTTTTGAGTATTTCTGGACGTAACTGGAAGCTATTGGTTAGAACTTGGAGTGCTAACTTAGCACTCCAAGTTTTAGAATTAAGTTATTTGAATATGGAGGAAGTTTGTTTTTCAGATAATTTTTCACTGGGCATTCAAAGAGTTGAATGAACGGAAAATTGAGATCAATAGACCCATGATTGAAATTATCCAAAATACCATGGGGATCATATTTTCTTCTTCAAGTTGAAATATTTTTTTCCAATGACAGCACTGTCCTTTACCATGATCTATCTATTGTTAAGATTGTTCCTTTATTTTTGTTTGAAGTTGCACCACAAAGTTAGTGGGGATTGAATCATGAGTTCAGATTTGATATTTTGTCTTGATCCTCTGTGTTGTTTCAAACAGGCACGTGTGGAGATGGAGCAAGTAAGAAGAGAATCCTTCTGCAGTTCTTTGCGTTCAAGGAGAATGGACATAGACTTTGATGCTGCCAGCGAGAAAGAATGTGCTTTTTGTTATTACGATTTGCACCTTTCAGCTTCTGGTGGTGATTGCTCCTCAGATCGTTTTGCGTGCTTGATTCATGCTAAAAGTTTTTGTGCATGTGGCTGGAGTTCAAGATTTTTTATTTTCAGATATGAAATAAGTGAGCTACTAGTTTCATTGGAGGCACTGGAAGGGAAATTAAGTACAATACATAAGTGGGCTAAATTAAATCTTGGATTGGCATTGACTTCTTTTGTCCCCAGAAGAGGTAGTCAGAATCTTCCTATCTATTCTTCTGCAGCAGGACATGATAATTCAGTAATGGTAACTGCAGTCAGTTCGAAGGAGAAAAACCAAAAAGTGGTCAGTGGGTCTTTTCTGAATGCAAATGCACATGGATCAATCATATCATCCCACGAAAATAAAAAACCAGATGTAACAGAATCCAAACATGGCAGATGCTATTCTTTGATTGAAAAGGACCTTGTTCACATTGGAGATTCAAATGGTCATTTTCAGAAGAATCAATCAAACAGAGATCACTCTTCATGCAATTCAAATGCGGGTACCCTCACGTGAGTAGGCAAAATGCACCAGCCTTTGAGCAGCTCAAGTGCAGAACATGAATTGTATAACTCCTCGTCAGCAGGTGGAAGCCACAGTGACCTTGCTGGAGACAACGGGCATTCTTCCATTTCCAAGTTTGCACACATTTCCACGAGTCTGGCAAAAAGTGATATGAATACTGCTTCAAATTGCTCTAACAATACACACGATTCATCAGAAAAGAGTGCCTCAGCTCTGAAGGGAAGGGGACCTAAAGTTGTTTCAGATATGGAAAAAGAAAGTGTTGTACTATATCCTGGGAATGTTCAAGTTCAAGTTGAAAAGGAAAATTGTGGGCCTAAACCAAATGCTGTTGAACATGGACTTATTACACCAAATGGTTTTCTGGGTGCATCAAATGGTCATGCACAAACTATTCAAACTTGCTTCAGTGAACATTTAAATAAGGAGGCTAAAGATGAAATCTCAGAGTGCAGTTTTTGTTCGAGGCCCGAGGAGAAATTAGGGCCTGGTTATGGGACTTTATCACAATCTCAAAATAGTTTGGATAGATTAAACCGTCAAAAAGGTACACGCATTGCAAAGGTGGTGAGAAGAGTGAACTGCAATGTTGAGCTTCTTGAAGTTGGGGCAGTTATGCAGAGCAAATTGTGGTCGAACAATCGGGCTATATTTATAAATGGTATTACAGTTTTTTGTAGTGATTTGTTACAGATGATGATTTGAATTTCTTATGATGATTCTTTTTATCTGAGTGTAGGGTTTAGAAGTCGAGTCAAGTACTTGAGCATATTTCATCCGACTAAAATGTGCTATTATGTGTCTGAGATTCTTGAATCAAGCCAGCTTGGACCATTATTTAAGGTAATTAAATTCAATATTTTAGATGTTCTTGTGGCGATATATGCTTGAAAAAGCAATGTCCCGTCTTATATTAGCGTCCATGTGCACTGCATTTTGTTTATTGGAGTATTTGCTCAAGTGTGATTTTATGAGCCTATTTTGATGCATTTTCTGTGGTTGTTTAAACTTTGAGTTCATTAAGCTCAATGCATTTACTTGAGTATTTACCTGTTCAGCTCATTGCATAGTAAGTTCACCCTGCAACTATTTTGCTGTTCTTTTTAGGGTCTTCTCACAATAGAGAAAGTAGACTGTGATGTGATAATAGGCCATCATGTTTGATTACGAGCTGGTGAAGGGGGTTCATTTTGAATTTGATTTGCTAAACGCTGTTGAAAATATAATTAAAAGTCTTGCATTGGTGTTTTTTAAGAGACTTTCATCTGTATCTGTTTTAAGAAAAGTCAGTGGAATTTATCATTTCAGGTGTTTGTGGAGGAACATCCCACCGAGGTGTTTATACATCTCTGCGCTGCTAAATGTTGGGATGTGGTGCGGGAAAGAGTAAATTTGGAGATCCGGAAGCAACACACCCTGGGGAAAGTGGGCCTTCCTCCCTTGCAGCCTCCTAATTCTGTTGATGGCCTTGAAATGTTTGCTTTTTCTTCGTCTACTGTTGTCGAGGTAGGCAGCCCCCACTATCTTTTCATCCAACCGGTTGAACAGTCTTGCAAATACTGAATGTGCAATTGGTTTTCGTCTCTCACTCATCATAGTAGCCCACGACTACTTTCTTCAACAAATGCAACGATATTAGACAATATATGCAATAGAGATGACCTTTACTTGACAAGCCCATATCCTTTTTAAAGTGGATCTCAGATAGATTGTGTTTTTATCGACTTAACATTTGTTGACAGGCAATCGAAGCCAAGGATGGTGATCATCTTTGCGTAGAGTACTGGAGCTCCAAGTCTCACTGCAAGGAGCTAGTGACTACTCTCGCAGGCAATTGCACGCTAGACATGACAACGGATACGAAGGAATTGTATACAAATCAACAACTATAATTTGGAAAGAAGACAACACCTGGTGGAGTAGAGAAGGCACTTAAGGGGCTTTTAAGAAAAGCTGATCCGGCAGAATTGGTTGCTTTAAGAAGCTTGTTAACCGATGACAAGGGAAACAATACTTTGGAAATTGTCACTCGCCTTATTGCAGAAGAGTTCGTGAACAGATCCAATGTGCATTCCTCCAAAATCTCACAACAATTCCTCCTATTTTTTTCGTCTTTTATACGAGTGATGCTTCGGGTATCAATTCTTTTTGTTTTTGTTTCTAATTAACATATGATGCCTGATCTGTACACGGAGAAATTCAATTTATGATAACGGAGGAAAATTAATATGGGAACACAATTTTTAAAGCTTGCCACCAATAGAAAGACGACTTTGTTGACTCATTATCATAAATCGTGTTAAATAGTTTGGGTTTTGATTGGTTCAGACAAAAGAAATAGAAAATTTATGAAATTTATAA
>JAURVB010000327.1:0-11254 GCA_033002965.1 Piper betle
CCAAGCAATTTCTGATGCTAATAGTCGCAAGTTTTTCGCATTTGATTCTGAACGCAGACCAATGTCTTGGTCATTTGGAGGTGCTCGTCACGCTTGCTTGAATAGAATTCAACAATATCAAATAGCAAGTGTTTCTCCTCCGACTGATTCAGGCCAGCTCATCTCATTGCTTAACACATCCGGGCAGAACATTTTGTTCTTCAAAGATGTTCATTATAAATTGGAGAACTTGAAAGCTTTGCAGCTGGGAAGGTTGTCTAACAGTGATGACCATCACCCAGTTCGAATTGTTAACACTGATGCTTTCTTCGAATTTTTGTTGTCTCTCAAAAGCTTAAGGTTACTTGGCTTGCAAGGTGTTTTTGGGGTCAGAGAGTTACCTAAGAACCTCAATGAGTTATCCAATTTGGTGATTTTAGATTTGAGAGCATGTAATGGCTTGGAAAGTTTACCATCTAGTGTTGGTGAGTTGAGAAATCTGACTCATATGGATGTGTCTCAGTGTTACAAACTTGAGTATTTTCCGAGTAGCATACAACATCTGGAGCAACTACAAGTGCTTAAAGGATTCGTATTTGGTTATCCTAAACACGATGATCAGGCTGACCTGACCCACCTTGTAAGGATGAAGAAGCTTAGAAAATTAAGTGTCGACTTTAGCGAAAAGTCCGTTATTTCGAGCTCACAGTTGGAAGCAGGGAAGAAGATGGAGAGCCTTCGTTCTCTTACTATTACTTGGAGAAGTAAAAAAGGAGCTTCGATAGATTCATTTGGAGGCTCTCCAACATTAGATTGGATTCCGTCGAGCTTAGAGAAATTGGATCTTCGATGCTTCCCACTTGAAAATGCACCCCAAAATCTTTGTCCGGAAAATCTGCCGCATTTGTTGAGACTCTATTTTAGGGGCGGCAATTTAAGAGACCTTCGAGGCTTTGCCCCTCAAAATGGGGTTCAATGGAGTATTAAGGTGGTACGTTTTAAGCATTTACAAGGGTTGGAAATCGATCCAGACATGCTGCCCAAGTATTTCTCTCGCTTAATCTCAGCTGAAATAATGGAATGCCACAAACGTGAAGGTACAGAAAATGGATGGTACCGCTATCTACAAGGCGACAGAACTCAAATATGGAAGAGAGAGGATGATGAAAGTAAACGTACGGGTGGCCGCTTAAAGATTGGCCCTCTCATTTTAACCAACTATGATGCAGAAGTGAGAGAAGAGTATATTCTCAATGTTATGTGTGTAGCCATGCAGCGAAAGGTGGCTAAGGCCATGGTTCTTGCCTGCAAATGTGTTCACTTATTCTTCAGAGGCAGGGCAGGATTATCATTCTTTTTATCTGCCCTATTATGTGCTACCATCCTCTTCTTTCAGTTCACATATTACCATCCTCTTCTTGGCCTTCCTCTTCTTGTCCTCTTCCTTCTTCTTCTCAAATTCAAAGATATTTTTAAGATGATAGCACTTGCAATGCTGCCTCTTGTAGTTGGTGAGTTTGCTAAACGAACAGTTGTGGCCATTGTTCAGATGGAGCCAAGTGCATTTCTCCTCGGAGTTGGATTTTTTAGCTTTTGTGAATTAGTTCTTGCTCGGTTCTTTACTCGGTCAGGAGCATCTTTATGCATGGTGGTGTTTTTCCTAGTTCGGCCAAAGTGGGTGAAATTGAAAATGGCTTCCTTCTTCCTTGGACTGGGGCTCTTTGCCTTGTCTTACCTTTCCTTAGTCATTGGAAAGGTACCCTTAATAGTTGTACTACTTCTATTGTTCTCCCTGGCAACTTCATCCCTAGCGACTTTTGATCTTCAAATAGGTGGAAGACCTGGAGTAGAAAAACTAAGAGAATTTTTACGCCTATTGGGGTAATTTTTTCTATACATCTATAACCAGGGAGTTGAGAGGTAAGCAGGATTTAATGCTATTTTGGAAGAGGTCATTATTTTTGGTGATTGATCAGCCAGATTGTCGCAAGGAAGGGCACTTCTTGAAGAAGATTGCCAAAGTCAGATGGGAGAGGAAAGGTGGTAGGCAGAAGAAGACACGTCAATAGATGATAAATTGGCAATCTGTGATTGGAAGGATGAATATAAATCAGCGGTAAGGTCAAGCTGTATGGCTTTGTTTTAAGCTTGGTTGCAAAAATCAGAATTAGAATAGGTTTTCGAAGGAGTCACTGAATCGGATCGAATCGGTCTAAATTGGTTAGGAATCGGTTCAGTTGAATCAGTCCAAGTCGGTCATATATAAAAATTTTAACTTAGTCAAAATTAGTGGGTTATTAGTTATAAAACATGTAATTTTGATGTCATTTTTATATTATTATATGTATTATATTTTATGATATTTTTTCATATTTTTTCAGATTTTTTGAATTATTTGGAGTTAGTTATTATTTTTAACTCGAGTAAACTTTTAATTACGAAAATGCCACCACCTTTTCCTTCCCCCCCCCTTCTCTCTCCCCAACGCCGCCCATCCTCCTCTCCCCGCCTCCCCCCGTCGACCCTGCCTCATCCCTACCCCCTTGGCCCTAACCGCACGGCCCCGTGCTCGGCCCCGCCTCGTCCCCGCCCCCATTGCCCCCAGCCGGCCCTGCCCCGTCGTCAGCCCCCGCTGCCCCCCGTCCCGCCCTGTCGCGGCCCTCGCCGCCCTGTCCCCGCCCTTGCCCCCCGCCCCGCCCCGCTGCCTCGTTGCCGCCCTCGTCGCCCTGTTGCCCCATCACCCCCCCACCCCACCCCCCACCTCGCCCGCCGCCCCATCGTTGCCCTCTCCGTCCTATTGTCGCATCCCCTGTCGCCCTTGTCACCTCATCGCCGTGTGTAACACCCTAAATCTGGTCCATGCTCGTGAACTGAACTGGCATGTTACAGGCCCTGATTAGGTCGGCTAACCTGAACCCAACTCGTGCAGATCTAATCTCGGCGTCTTAAGATGAAGATACGACTTGCCATGCATGGATAAATGCTCAAAATCCTAACATGATACTACATGAATGACGTGCAAGGTAATTCATACGACAATACAATTACGATCAAAATTAATAAAAATTCTAAAATACAACGGACATAAGTCTCCCATAAAAGTGCAATTAGGGTCCACTTTATCAAAATAATATATATAAGTATATATGCATGTATCAACAATTTTATTAACGCACAATCTAATATACTATAAACTCATTCTAGAACCCACAACGCTTCCACTGCGCACTCTATTCATGTTTCACATTCTATCATGTCTTAACATGTAATCATGTCACATCATCATGTTTTAACAATTAATCACGTCACATCATCATGTTTCAAGCATTTATTCACACCATATAATAATATCATAAACACAATATAAACACTCAATTGACTGACATGTGTGCAAGCGACAACAGTGCTCCTCCGTCCAATTAGCTCCTCCAACTCGTAATTGTTACCTACATATAGTATACAAATACGTCAGTAAGAAGTGTTACTGGTCCGGAAAATAACTAATATCAAACTGGAACATGAGAGCAAACTCTCATAGAAAGCAAACAAGCATATATCTTACTCAAGAACTCTCATAAGGGCAACTACAAAGGAGCCGTTGAGCAGCTGACTCGACAGCATCCTGATCTATCTGGTACTGTGCCACTCATGACACTTCTTTTTCAGTACTTCACGTAAAACTTTATCCTAAGCCCTCTCCTTACCTCCATATTTCTCCTGGCCTTGAGCACGAAGGCCGAGTACTCTCAGGCAGTCGCCTTTAGTACCCTTTGAACCACAAGTCCGGACATGCGCTGTACTAAACAGTACCCGTAAACCTCCACATTCTCCGGGTGTGAGGAACTCAAACGCGGAGTTGTCAGGATCCCTCGGGAATGGAACAGTCCGCTGGCACTAATCCAGAGCCCGCTTTGACTGTCACGACATCCGCTCATGGTACGTGCAGTTGGTTTCTCCATCTCTCGTCTCACTGAAAACGCAAAAACTACATATATATAGGGCTGGGTAGGGATTTATATAATAGGCCCGAAGGCAACTTGTAGTGGATCTTGTTTTCGAAATCATCCTCGAGGGGTTATTAATCCGAAAAACTGTTCGGTTAAATGGCCCGAGTTAAGTGGGATCCGATAAAACGCCACTTAACCCGTCCTACAGATAATAAAATAAACATACAATAGAAGAGCGTAAAACAGAGGCGAGTCCTAAACGGACCTGGTAGAAGCTCCAAGCGTGTCATCGCGCCTAGGCGGCGACCTCCTACTTCATACCTACACATCAAAACTAAATACTAACGCCCGCTAACTAAATGATGAATCAAACTCGTCATGATCAAACACCGTGCCTCGCCGCAGCTGCCCCATCAGCCCCCCGGTTGCCCGCCACCGCCCGCGCCACCTCCTTGGCGCTATCCGGAATCGGCTCGAATCGGTTGACGCACGAACCGATTTGAGCCGATAACCGATTTATATTGTTTTCTGACGCGGATCGCCTCCGATCCATGTTAAATCGGCGGATTCCGAGTGGAATCGGCCAATTTTTGCAACCTAGGCTTTAAGACTCAATCCTGTCACCCACGTTTAGGGGCACTTGAGAAATTTGCAACATGAATAAGTGCTTGCTTGTCGATACTCTATTGGGTTTTTGGTTACAACGACCATTTTCTCAGAATTAAATTAACCTCCATTGTTTGCTACAATCCCTTAAAAAATTTGGATAGACTTAACAGTCAGAAGAGTCCACACATGGCAAAGGTGGTGAGAAGAGCGAACTCCATTGTCGTTCAGCTTGTTGAGGTTGGAGCAGTAATGCCTGAAAAATGTCCTCGAATTGTCTCGCTATATTCTAATTGATCTAAATTATTCAGTGCAGGATGAAGAAGTCGAATCAAATACTTGAATCGAGCCACCTTGGACCATTATTTAGGTAAATAGATTTGTATGTGTATGTGGTTATGGTGAGCTGTGGTGCATTACATATTGCTTATTATTGGTAGTATCTGCTCAAGTGTTAGTGTTGAGACTTATAAGCCTATGTTGATTAAGTTTTCCATGGTTTCTTGAAGTTTGGGCAGATTAAACTCGATGGGTTTTACTTGATTAATTCTCATGTTTGGCTCATAAGCACAACATCCGCTTTATTGAACAAATGCTATGATATAAGACAACATATGAATGCAATAGAGATGATCTTTAATTACTTGACAAACCCATAGTCATTCAAAATTGGATCACAGATTGACTGAGCTTTATCTACTAATTGGTATTTTTGTTTTCAGGAAATTGAAGGCAAGGATGTATAGACCATCAAATTTGTGTAGATCAATACTGGAGCTCCAAAATCCGACTGCAAGAAGCAAGTGCCAACTCACACAATTAGTTGCTTCTACACATCAAGAACCGTTTGGAAAGAAGACCACACCTGGTGGAGTATAGAAGGTATTGGTTAAGGGGCTTCTAAGAAAAGCTGATCCCGACAGTACTGGTTGATTTAAGAAGCTTGTTCCTGATCAGACCCAATTTGTTTTCCTCCAATCTCTCACAACAATTCCACAATATATTTTTTTACTTATTGTTTTTTTCTTGTGGAAAACGGCTCAAGTATCAATTCATTTGTTTTGCTTCTAACTGATGCAGTATGATGCCTTAATTGTGCATGGAAGAAATCCAATTAATGATTAAGGGAAAGATGGGATCACATTCTTTTACAGCTTCCTTCTGATAGCTAGAAATACATCGTGGGTTGCCTCATTATCATGAACATCTTTTAGTTAATGCCAATCAAATGTGTAAGACCTAAATACTACGGAAAAATGTCTAAGTATTATCATTTTGTTAATGCCAATCAAAATCTACCCTAAATACTACGGGAAAATTGGCTCTGGCTATTGCTCACAATGAGTAAGACCTAATTTATTAATGCTTAAGGATTAAGCCTAAATCATCCCTTTAAATTAACCCAAGTTTGAAGATTTATATACACATCTTCATTAATTTGGACTTGATGTGAGACTAACTTTTAGAGGATCTTACCTTTATGAAATCTTTGAAATTACTTTTCATGGCCATAGAGTTTAGCTTGTGTTTTATTCAACCCATCACAACCCATCATTTTGTATAATCCTGAATGAGCTCCTATACTATTTGTAACGACTCCGTTTAAGTACAAACTATTACTTCAAAATAATTAATCCAAATTGAAGATTTATAGACGCATCTTCCGTTAATATATTGGATCCATAGTTTTAAATACCATACTCAACCTTATAATGGATTTTCAAAGGGTATATGATATGATCGATTTAACAGAGTTCAAGTGAGCTTTAACGGGTTTAGAATATTCTAATATATATTTTAAATATAATTTTCAATAACATATTATTCTAACTCAAAATGTACGAAGTATTTATGTCATATGTAAAGTGATAGTAATCACAACATCTTTTACCACATTTCTAGTACAAATAAGTGATCACAGACCAAACAAATTATGTTTTATACATATAGATGTCAACAAATAAAATTATGGCTACAAATAACAACTGCAAAAAAATTATATATATAGATGTCAACAAATAACAACTGCAAAACCCAACGAGCTTTTCACCCATAAGATACCAAAGAATGGCAATATTTACCCTCTGGTCTAGCATAAATATGATCAAGACATCAAACATAGGCTGCAAAAGCAAACAGATGGCTAGGGGTGAAGATGTTTAGCCCGGAGACGCCTAAAAGTGATCTGGCTTTAATTAGAATGGCTACTGTGCTGATTTATTTTCTTTTTTTGGCTGCTGATTAGGTTTTGTATGGTGATCGGTTGTTTAGGATATGGTTGGATGTGAAAATGTGATACGTTTAGTGTTATATGGATATAATTGGAAACCACTGATCAGAATTTGGAGTTATTATAGTCTATATTTATGATTCTCGTTTGTAGAATTGAGTTGTTTGTCCGTCAATACTGGGAATTTCTTTTTGGGGATTTGGTTGATGAATTTTTTTTTATCCTCGTATAACTTTGTCCGTTGCTCACACTGTATTTTTTTCTTTTTAATAAAAAAAAGAAGTCATTTTATTTGGTTTTGGTATGATCATAGCTAGTTTTGGTTTAGATCAGATGCGAAAACAGATGATGTTTTGAGTATTTCTGGACGTAACTGGAAGCTATTGGTTAGAACTTGGAGTGCTAACTTAGCACTCCAAGTTTTAGAATTAAGTTATTTGAATATGGAGGAAGTTTGTTTTTCAGATAATTTTTCACTGGGCATTCAAAGAGTTGAATGAACGGAAAATTGAGATCAATAGACCCATGATTGAAATTATCCAAAATACCATGGGGATCATATTTTTCTTCTTCAAGTTGAAATATTTTTTTTCCAATGACAGCACTGTCCTTTACCATGATCTATCTATTGTTAAGATTGTTCCTTGATTTTTGTTTGAAGTTGCACCACAAAGTTAGTGGGGATTGAATCATGAGTTCAGATTTGATATTTTGTCTTGATCCTCTGTGTTGTTTCAAACAGGCACGTGTGGAGATGGAGCAAGTAAGAAGAGAATCCTTCTGCAGTTCTTTGCGTTCAAGGAGAATGGACATAGACTTTGATGCTGCCAGCGAGAAAGAATGTGCTTTTTGTTATTACGATTTGCACCTTTCAGCTTCTGGTGGTGATTGCTCCTCAGATCGTTTTGCGTGCTTGATTCATGCTAAAAGTTTTTGTGCATGTGGCTGGAGTTCAAGATTTTTTATTTTCAGATATGAAATAAGTGAGCTACTAGTTTTACTGGAGGCACTGGAAGGGAAATTAAGTACAATACATAAGTGGGCTAAATTAAATCTTGGATTGGCATTGACTTCTTTTGTCCCCAGAAGAGGTAGTCAGAATCTTCCTATCTATTCTTCTGCAGCAGGACATGATAATTCAGTAATGGTAACTGCAGTCAGTTCGAAGGAGAAAAACCAAAAAGTGGTCAGTGGGTCTTTTCTGAATGCAAATGCACATGGATCAATCATATCATCCCACGAAAATAAAAAACCAGATGTAACAGAATCCAAACATGGCAGATGCTATTCTTTGATTGAAAAGGACCTTGTTCACATTGGAGATTCAAATGGTCATTTTCAGAAGAATCAATCAAACAGAGATCACTCTTCATGCAATTCAAATGCGAGTACCCTCACCTCAGTAGGTCAAAATGCACCAGCCTTTGAGCAGCTCAAGTGCAGAACATGAATTGTATAACTCCTCGTCAGCAGGTGGAAGCCACAGTGACCTTGCTGGAGACAACGGACATTCTTCCATTTCCAAGTTTGCACACATTTCCACGAGTCTGGCAAAAAGTGATATGAATACTGCTTCAAATTGCTCTAACAATACACACGATTCATCAGAAAAGAGTGCCTCAGCTCTGAAGGGAAGGGGACCTAAAGTTGTTTCAGATATGGAAAAAGAAAGTGTTGTACTATATCCTGGGAATGTTCAAGTTCAAGTTGAAAAGGAAAATTGTGGGCCTAAACCAAATGCTGTTGAACATGGACTTATTATACACCAAATGGTTTTCTGGGTGCATCAAATAGTCATGCACAAACTATTCAAACTTGCTTCAGTGAACATTTAAATAAGGAGGCTAAAGATGAAATCTCAGAGTGCAGTTTTTGTTCGAGGCCCGAGGAGAAATTAGGGCCTGGTGATGGGACTTTATCACAATCTCAAAATAGTTTGGATAGATTAAACCGTCAAAAAGGTACACGCATTGCAAAGGTGGTGAGAAGAGTGAACTGCAATGTTGAGCTTCTTGAAGTTGGGGCAGTTATGCAGAGCAAATTGTGGTCGAACAATCGGGCTATATTTCTAAATGGTATTACAGTTTTTTGTAGTAATTTGTTACAGATGATGATTTGAATTTCTTATGATGATTCTTTTTATCTGAGTGTAGGGTTTAGAAGTCGAGTCAAGTACTTGAGCATATTTCATCCGACTAAAATGTGCTATTATGTGTCTGAGATTCTTGAATCAAGCCAGCTTGGACCATTATTTAAGCTAATTAAATTCAATATTTTAGATGTTCTTGTGGCGATATATGCTTGAAAAAGCAATGTCCCGTCTTATATTAGCGTCCATGTGCACTGCATTTTGTTTATTGGAGTATTTGCTCAAGTGTGATTTTATGAGCCTATTTTGATGCATTTTCTGTGGTTGTTTAAACTTTGAGTTCATTAAGCTCAATGCATTTACTTGAGTATTTACCTGTTCAGCTCATTGCATAGTAAGTTCACCCTGCAACTATTTTGCTGTTCTTTTTAGGGTCTTCTCACAATAGAGAAAGTAGACTGTGATGTGATAATAGGCCATCATGTTTGATTGCGAGCTGGTGAAGGGGTTTCATTTTGAATTTGATTTGCTAAACGCTGTTGAAAATATAATTAAAAGTCTTGCATTGGTGTTTTTTAAGAGACTTTCATCTGTATCTGTTTTAAGAAAAGTCAGTGGAATTTATCATTTCAGGTGTTTGTGGAGGAACATCCCACCGAGGTGTTTATACATCTCTGCGCTGCTAAATGTTGGGATGTGGTGCGGGAAAGAGTAAATTTGGAGATCCGGAAGCAACACACCCTGGGGAAAGTGGGCCTTCCTCCCTTGCAGCCTCCTAATTCTGTTGATGGCCTTGAAATGTTTGGTTTTTCTTCGTCTACTGTTGTCGAGGTAGGCAGCCCCCACTATCTTTTCATCCAACCGGTTGAACAGTCTTGCAAATACTGAATGTGCAATTGGTTTTCGTCTCTCACTCATCATAGTAGCCCACGACTACTTTCTTCAACAAATGCAACGATATTAGACAATATATGCAATAGAGATGACCTTTACTTGACAAGTCCATATCCTTTTTAAAGTGGATCTCAGATAGATTGTGTTTTTATCTACTTAACATTTGTTGACAGGCAATTGAAGCCAAGGATGGTGATCATCTTTGCGTAGAGTACTGGAGCTCCAAGTCTCACTGCAAGGAGCTAGTGACTACTCTCGCAGGCAATTGCACGCTAGACATGAAAACGGATACGAAGGAATTGTATACAAATCAAGAACTACAATTTGGAAAGAAGACAACACCTGGTGGAGTAGAGAAGGCACTTAAGGGGCTTTTAAGAAAAGCTGATCCGGCAGAATTGGTTGCTTTAAGAAGCTTGTTAACCGATGACAAGGGAAACAATACTTTGGAAATTGTTACTCGCCTTATTGCAGAAGAGTTCCTGAACAGATCCAATGTGCATTCCTCCAAAATCTCATAACAATTCCTCCTATTATTTTCGTCTTTTATACGAGTGATGCCTCGGGTATCAATTCTTTTTTTTTGTTTCTAATTAACATATGATGCCTGATCTGTACACGGAGAAATTCAATTTATGATAATGAAGGAAAAGTGAGATGGGAACACAATTTTTAAAGCTTGCCACCAATAGAAAGACGACTTTGTTGACTCATTATCATGGATCGTGTTAAATAGTTAGGGTTCTGATTGGTTCGGACGGAAGAAATAGAAAATTTATGAAATTTATAAATAGTATTTTATAGCAGAAGTTGATTTTCTATGAAAAAGTTGCAATAGTTTCTACAAATGGTCTTTCTTGAAAATTTTATACCAACAATATTTTTTACTAAAAATAAAGAAAAATGGAAGAAATTCTTTAGTAGAAGAGATTTTATATCATAATTAATTTGTTTATATCATAATTCACTCTTCGTAAATAATAATCAAATTTCATATATTATTACATTTCTTTGGTATCAACCGAGTGGACCCTAATATAAAATCTGGAAGTGAAGACATAGTAAATATACAAGCAAATGCAAATCCAAGCATTTACCATATTTTCTAAATATGATTGAAAACAAGCAATTCAATTAAATCTATTTATTCCAAAATCCTAGCTTTTGTTAACCAAATTAAAGTTAATTTCATTGATTGCCAAAAAATTTGTGCTTTAACACACACTCCTAACAACTAAACATATCAAAACTTGGAAAACATGTAACAACTAAACAACAACTTGGAATACATGGACATCAAAAGTACGTGACGTGCTCTTTGTTTAGTGTTTTATGCATAAACTACAAGAGAAATATTTACTTGTGTGAGGCCACAACTAGTAACCATGACGAGTGTAGAGAGTGCCCGGTGAATAAATATGACACTATGTACTGTTTATTAAAAAATTTCTTATTTATTCTTTGCATTAGTAGAAAGTAGTATGGGAGAATAATTTTGAAGAATTCAGG
>JAURVB010000328.1:0-10984 GCA_033002965.1 Piper betle
GTGTAACACCCCCGTTTCGGCTTACCCGTGAACCGACCCAGAAATGTCACAGGCGACCGAATCGTTCGCTAATTTACTCGATTCGGTTAAGCCGACCCAGATCTACCCTCGGCGTCTCAAGATGGAGATGCAAACATGAAATGCATGGATGGGATGCGTGGGTTCTAACGTAGTCCTACAAGCATGTTATGATATGCAAGCAAAACAAAACCATTCAACAAGCAAGAAATTTAAATAAAAATTCCTTAATTTTTACGGAAAAACGTGACAGAATTTCCCTTAAAAGTGCAATAGGGGCCAACTTGTCCACAACAAGGGTATATAAATATTTTATCAAAATACGATAAAACATAACAATCTACCATGGTATTCAGTCATTATCTCATTTGTTTTCATCTGAACCGAGGCTGAACTCCAAGGCTCCCTACTCATTCCCATTTGTCTGTTCATTTTATAACAAGTAATTCATCCAGACAAACACATCATAATTATCATTCACACAGCATTAACACACGGCAGGTACATGTGTGCACAGTTTTGTGCTGCTCCTCCGCAGTCCCGACAACTTTCATCCCTCGCATTTCTCACCTACATATATATAGAAAAATGTCAGCAACGGGTATCACTGGAACATGAGAGCAAACTCTCATGGAAAGCAAACCATCATATATCTTCCTCAAGAACTCTCATAAGGGCAACTACAGAGGAGCCGTCGAGCAGCTGACTCAACAGCATCCCGATCTATCTGGTACTGTGCCGCTCATGGCACTTCTTTTCAGTACTTCGCGTAAAGCTGTTATCCTAAGCCCTCTCTGAACCTCCATATTACTCCTGGCCTTGAGCATGAATGCCGAGTACTCTCAGGTAATCGCCTTTAATACCCTTTGAACCACAAGTTTGGACATGTGCTGTACTAAACAGTACCCGTAAACCTCCACATTCTTCGGGTGTGAGGAACTCAAACGCGGAGTTGTCAGGATCCCTCGGGAATGGAACAGTCTGCTGGCACTAATCCAGAGCCCGCTTTAACTATCACGGCTTCCACTCATGGTACGTGCAAGTCGATTCATCTCCTCTTATCTCACTGAAAACTCGATAAAACTATTTATAGGGCTGGGTCGGATTTAATATAATAGGCCCGAAGGCAACTTGAGGTGGATCTTATTTTCGAAAACAAGCTCGAGGGATCTCATCCTCGAGGGTTATTAATTCCGATAACAATCGACAAAATGACTTATGTTAGGTGGGGTCCAATAAATCATCCACTTTGACACGTCCTACGATCAATAAATCAAATCACCGATAGAGTAGAGTGATAAACCTGAGAAGCGTGTCCTAACGGACCTGGTAGAAGCTCTGCAAGCGTGTCCTCGTGCCTAGGCGGCGAGCTCCTACTCCATACCTACACATCGAAACTAAATACTAACGCCCACTCATGATGCAGTCATACATCCTATATCACACAAACATCCTATATCACACATACATCCATCACACATCAATCAACACCCATCAACCTATATCAATTCTAGCAAGTCTACTTAGGCTAGTTTGCATTAGATCATGATCGTTACCTAGTTACCCTAATTAGTTTCTTAGCTTCCATTTTTAACACCACTCAATCAAACAAATTTCATATTTTATCCTTAATCAAATCCACATTTATATATATAATTACAACACACGACCACCAATCCTAGCATGCAATTCTAATAATCAGTACTTTTAAATAATTAAGTTAAAATAAATTATACCTGCGTGATTTGTGGTTTCGGACCCAGATCCTATGGCGTCCGAAGTTCGATAGGGTTCAATCAAAGGATTCGACGGAAGATCCGGTGATTTCCGACGAATTTGGGTGAATCCAGTTTTCCGATGGTTTTCCGGCGACTGTTTCAAGCGGAGACCGGGGGTAAGGGTTAGCACCGGCTCGGCGAGCTGGTCCCAATGGTGGTAACAGCAAGGACGGCCATGGTGAGTGATGGCCGCCGGCGACGTCGTCGTGTTCGGTTGGGGCGGTCGGCTCGTTCCAATCAGGTCCACGGCTGGCTTCGACGGCGGCGCTAGGTAAGGGGGAAACGTCGGGGAGGTCAAGGGGGTGGTCGCTCGGGGTCACGGTGGCGGCGGCGCCGCTAGACGGCAGCGAATCGACACGGGGAGCGGTGCAGCTTGTGGGGCCATTCGGCGTCGCGGCGGCGAGACGGTGGCTGGGGTGGGTCGTGGCGGCAAGGCAACAGCACGGCGGCGGGGCGGCGTTGACCGGCGGCACAGCGAGGGTCTTGGGAGGGGAAGTGTCGGAAAGGAGAAAAACACTCCAGTGGCAATTTCGTAAATAAGTATTGACTCGATTCATACTCGAGTCAAAATAATAACTAGTTCGTAATAAATCCTTAAAAATCTAGAAAAATATGAAAAAATCCCATAAAATAAAACAAACACAACAACATCTAAATGACATGCTATATAACTAATAACCCACCCGAATACCATCTAACGCGTCCTAATGCGTTATTCGGCCAAACCAATTCTACGGTACACAACATAAAAATAAAATCATCAACTGTATACTCTCCATATCTACTGATAACTCAGTCTGGTGATGCGTATCTGACGCTATCATGGATACTTGGGTATACAAGAATCCTCATAGCACGTGCACACGGTCGGCCTCGGCCCCGCACACGTGTTCTGAAAGCTGAACCAACTCAGACCATGGTCAAACCGACTGGTTAATGATTATAAAACCCTAACTCAAGTCGCGGGGTTTTACATTGAGACCCTTTAACCTCCATGGAAAAACTAACAGCCACCGGTGTTTGATATTCCGAGATTTGTTTAGTTTTTCGAGTGTGACAATGAGCTACATATCATTAATACAATTACACATATTAACATGTACAAGTTTATGGATTGGTGCCTTTCTTCTCTCTTCTAAAAATGCATGTGGATAATTCTTTCCTTCAAATCAAGTACTTTATGTTATGAAATTAATGTGAAATTCTAATTCGTAAAAATCGGCGGAATAATGATAACAAAGACAAAGATAAAATCAAACACGATGAACAGACAAATTTAACGTGGAAAATCCTCCTCCTATCGTGGACAAAAAACTACGGTACACACAATCAAAAACTTCCACTATATTCAAAGAGATTAAAATTCTCTTGCCTTGCCATCAACACCCAATACAACGAGATTACAAAAGATCCACATCCCAAAACCTAATCCCAACGAAAAGCAAAGGTCTCCCATTTCACCCAATTTCATAAAATTAGGTTACTATGAAGAAGAACAAGAGAAACGACATAAAAAATGGTCTTGGAATCGCTTAGAGCCGTCAAAAACTACTAACCCAGATTTTGCTTGCGTTTAGCACCTGGGGACCAGAAAAACAAGCGCCTGGGCGCTCACGTCTCAATTTGGGACATTTTCTCCCAAAATACAAGAGCGCATGGGCGCTCGCCATCTCAGTGCCCAGGCATTCTGCTCTTCGTCTTCCTCTTTGCTTCTTTTTTCCTTCTTCTCCTTCAGCCATCCTTTCCAACTTTGATGAGTCTCGGGTGATCCTTCAGCGGACAATAGGGCTACATGCCACAACAATCTCCCACTTGGAGACTTATTGTAGACTCCGTAATCTCTTACCTTAGTGTCTCATGCCTTCCATAGATCGTGATCTGTCCAGTCAGTCACATTCAACATAACTAAACCAAAGTTGAACAAAACTTTTGATCATCCTCCAGTTTTGTCAACATATCAGCAAGATTCTTACTGCCCTCAATCTTCACCAATTTTAACTCACCATCCTCCAACAAGGATTAAATGAAATGGTACCTCAAGTGAATATACTTAGTATGTAAATAGAATACTGAGCTCTAAACAAGATGAATTGAACTTTGACTATCACTGTACAAACTGTAATCAACTTCATCAAAACTCAATTCACTCATCAATTGCTTAACCAAATAAATTCTTTACTTGCTTCAATAATAGTCACATACTCAGCTTTTGTTGAAGATAAAGCAAGAATTTTTTGTAGTTTCAAAACTCAGCTCACTGTTATTCCAACTACAGTGAAAATATATTTTGTTGTATTCCTATCAGTATTTCTATCACCTACCATGGTCTAAGTCCACATAACCTCGCAAATCAATGTTATCTCCTCCAAAACACAAACAATACTTACAGGTACCTTTCAAATACCTAAAAATCCACTTCATAGCTTGTCAATGTTCCTTCCCAGGGTTAGACATAAATTTACTGACAACTTCTGACAGCATGTGCAATATCTGGTCTAGTACTCACCATAAGCATATATGAGACTCCCAATAGGCTGAAGAATAAGACACATTCTCCATGTCCATTTTCTTCATTTGTCTTAGCACACAACTCTTTTGACAACTTAAAATGTCCACCTAGAGTCGTAGTCATCGGTTTTGCCTTGTCCATGTTGAATCGTTTCAGCACCTTCTCCACATACCCTTCCTGAAAGTAATCACAATTTCTTTTTTTCCGATTCAGGTAATCTTCATTTCAAGAAGTTGTTTTGACTCCCCCAAGTTTTTAGAAAACTTCCCTGCCATCTTCTTCTTCAAATCATTGATTTTTTTCATGCATGAATCTGCCACAAGTATATCATTTATATACAAAGTAAGAATTAGAAAATCACCATCTTCATACCTCCGTAGATACACACTAATGATCAACATTACACATAGCAAATCTAGTTTCCAACATAAAACTGTCAAATTTCAAATACCACTGCCTCATGTGCCTATTTCAGTTCATACAAACTCCTCTTAAGTCGACATACCAAGTTCTCATTTCCCTTGACCTCAAATCCCTCAAGCTAATACATATAAATCTCCTCCCCAAATCACCATGAAGGAGAGCAATCTTCACATCAAGCTACTCTAAATGTAAATTTCTCACAGGCACAATACTCAATATTATTCTGATAGAAATCAATTTCACAACTGGGCAAAAATCTCATTAAAATCAATACCTTTCTTTTGATTAAATCATTTCACCACAAGTCTAGCCTTAAACCTCTGTTGTCTTATTGGCCTCATATTTCATCATGTATACCTATTTGTTCTGCAAAATTTTCTTCTTGATCAGGCAATGGACCAATTCCCAAGTATGATTCTGCTCTAAACAAGCATCTCATCATCCATGGCTTGCTCCTACTTAAGACGAAACCATTCTTGCATAGCTTCTTCAAGACACTCTGGTTCTTCTGTATCAATATACAACCCATTATGTAAAGGTAAACAAAGTTTCTATACTGGCATTCCTTGTACGAGTGTTCCTCCTCAACTGAGGAATATCATCGTCTAATGAAGAACTAGAACTATCAGGATCAGTTTGTGGTTCCTCATCACCTTCAGTCTTATGTGAGCTTTCATGTTCACTCCTCTCAGATTTAGATATCACTCCATCCTTCAGTTCATCAAGTTCCATATGGTTTTTCACTTTAGCTTCTCCATTCTTTTCTTGTACTCGGTCCTTGTACATACAATCATCATTGAATATTACATCTCGGCTTTGTATGACCTTGTTGTGCTCATAATGTCATAAGCGATAACTATACTCGTCACCTTCATATCCAATAAGAGCACATTTATAGAATTTAGAATCAAGTTTTCTCCTCAATTCTTGATCCACACGGTCATATGCAATACAACCAAATGCTTTCAAGAAAGAATAATTAATTGATTTACCAGACCATACCTCCTCTGGAATACCACCATTCAAAGCACTTGACAGACTCCAATTGATCAGAAAAATTGTTGTATCTATAGCTGCTCCCCAAAGTTGTAAAGGCAAACCAACATATAATCTCATACTCTACGCTCCTTTTCATCCTCTCAGCGACCTCATCATGTTGTGGTCTCCTCGGCATAGTTTTCACCCTTTTGATCCTGTTAGTAGAGTAATAATCATCAAACTCTTTATTGCAATACTCACGACTATTGTCAGACAATAGACACTTCAATTTCAACCTTGTTTCATTCTCAACAATAGCTTTCCATGTCTTGAAAATTTCAAAGACATCGGATTTTTGCTTGAGGGTATAAATCCATGTCTTCTAATTTGAACCATCTATGAAGGTCATAAAATAAGAGTTACCACCAAAAGATTTCACAGGAGAAGGACCGCATACATCTTTCATAAAGCTAACTTTTTCTGCATATTAAGCACGCAGTTCTCATAGAAATCAAAGTTAGTATCCTTCGTACCTGTTAAAGCATCCTTAGACTACAAAATCCTCATGTCGCTCTCATTCAAGTGACCAAGCTTTTGGATGTCACAAGGTTACTTTCTCATTCTTTTCAGTTGTCAAAGAAACAACATGATCAACATGTGTAGAGAGTAGATATCAAGTTCCAACTCTCTCACCCTTCATCACTATCACCGCTCCTTTACTAATCTTCCATTGATTTTCCTCAAATGATACCTTATAATCTTCATTATCCAACTTGCTAACAAATATAATTCTTTTTCAACTTCAATATGTGTCTCACCTCTTGTAGAAACATCTTCCTTCCATTTTGCAACTCTAACTGAATTAACCTTCGCATTTCTGTCCATTACCAATGGTCAAATGCCCAAAATCACCTTGAACATAATTAACAAATAATTTCCTATGAATAGTGCAATGAATAAAACCCCAAAATCCACAAATTATGATTCAAATTTCAAATCTGTATAAGGAGATAAACAAAAGTCATCATATTCTTCACTAAGATTCACCACATTTGTTAAATTCTTTCTTTGGTTTGGACAATCTTTTTTTATATATCCTTCATTATTGTAAATCCAATACACTATTTTATTCTTGAATTTTCCCTAGGACTTTGATCTGTCTATTTCCTTTGATGACCACCTAGCCCGACTTTTTCTTCTTTCTTTCCTTCTGTTGTTATCAACCAATAAAGTTTTAATACTTGATGCTCCACCACCATCATGAGGACTCTTCTTCATTAGTCAATCATTCAAGATTGTACTAATTACATTATAAACTTAAGAATCCATTTGGATGCATTATTAATTGTCAAAACAATATTATTCCAACTATCCGGTAATGAACATAAGAACATCAAAGCTCTAACATTATTAGTAAAGGTGACATCTAAGGATTCAAGTTGTACCCAAATAGTGTTAAACTCATTGAAATGATTTGCAATAGAACAATCATTAGACATCTTCAAAGTAATCAAACTTTTCAACAAGCAAAGTCTATTAGAAGTAGATTGTTTCTCATAATACCTAGTCAATGCTGACATTATACCTGAAGTGGTCTTCCCCTTGTAGATGTTGAAGGCAACCCGCTTTGTCAAACACAACCAGATTTGTGCCAAAGCCTTCTTGTCTAACAAAGCCCACTCCCATTTGTCATCTTCTTTGGTTTTTCTCTTGTCAGTGGCAAATATAAGTCCTTTTGATACAAATAGATTTTCCACCACTGAAAATTCATTCCATCTAACTTTACTATCTTTCCCTTCTTGTCTTCCTTCATGATTCTCACTCAAAATCAACTCCAATTAGAGTGAAACACCAACCCAACTTGGCTCTGATACCAATTGTTATGAAATTGATGTAGAATTCCAATTTGTAACAAACATCTTAATAACAATAACAAATACAAAATAAATCAAACACAATGAACGCATATATTTAACGTGGAAAATCCTCCTAGATCAGAAACTAGGGTTGTTAATTGAGTGAGCCACCTCGTGAGCTTCTTGATGTGTAGAAGCAACTAATTGTGTGAGTTGGCACTTGCTTCTTGCAGTCGGATTTTGGAGCTCCAGATTGATCTACACAAATTTAATGGTCTATACGTCCTGCATTCAATTTCCTGAAAACAAAAATACCAATTAGTAGATAAAGCTCAGTCAATCTGTGATCCAATTTTGAATGAGTATGGGTTTGTCAAGTAATTAAAGATCATCTCTGTTCCATTCATATGTTGTCTTATATAATAGCATTTGTTCAAGAAAGCGGATGTTGTGCTTATGAGCCAACCATGAGAATTAATCAAGTAAAACCCATCGAGTTTAATCTGCCCAAACTTCAAGCAACCATGGAAAACTTAATCAACATAGGCTCATAAGTCTCAACAATAACACTTGAGCAGATGCTACCAATAATAAGCAATATGTAATGCACCACAGCTCACCATAACCACATACACATACAAATCTATTTACCTTAATAGTGGTCCAAGGTGGCTCAATTCGAGAATCTTTGGCACACAACCACATTTTGGACGAATCAAAATATGTCCAAGTATTTGATTCGACTTCTTCATCCTGCACTGAATAATTTAGAATCAAAATAATACCATTTAGAATTATAACCCGACAATTCGAGGACATTTTTCAGGCATTACTGCTCCAACTTCAACAAGCTGAACAACAATGGAGTTCGCTCTTCTCACCACCTTTGCCATGTGTGGACTCTTCTGACGGTTTAGTCTATCCAAACTTTTTTGAGAGATTGTAGCAAAAAATGGAGGTTAATTTAATTCTGAGAAAATGGTCATTGTGATACTGACCAACAGCCCAAACCAATCGTAAGATCGTACAACTAACACAGCTAGAGTATCGCCATGCAAGCACTTATTCATGTTCCAAATTTCTCAACTGTCCCTAAACGTGGATGACAGGATTGAGTCCTAAAGCAAAGCCTTACAGCTTGACCTTACCGCTGATTTATATTCGTCCGACCAATCACAGAGTGCCAATTTATCATATATTGAGGTGTCTTCTTCTACCTAGTACCTTTCCTCTCCCATCCGACTTTGCCAATCGTCTTCAAGAAGTGCCCTTCCTTGCGACAAGCTGGCTGATCAATCTCTAAAAATAATGACCTCTTCCAAAATAGCATTAAATCCTGCTTACCTCTAAACTCCCTGGTTATAGATGGATAGATAAAAGATTTTTACCACCAATATGAGTAACAAATCAGTTAGTTTTTCTACTCCAGCTCTTCCACCTACTTGAAGATCAAAAGTCGCGAAGGATAAAGGTTGACGGGAAGAGCAATAGAAGTAGTACAACTATTAAGGGTACCTTTCCAATGACTAAGGAAAGGTAAGACAAGGCAAAGAGCCCCAGTCCAAGGAAGAAGGAAGCCATTTTCAATTTCACCCACCTTGGCCGCACTAGGAAGAGAACCACCATGAATAAAGATGCTCCTGACCGAGTAAAGAACCGAGCAAGAACTAATTCACAAAAGCTAAAAAATCCAACTCCGAGGAGAAATGCACTTGGCTCCATCTGAACAATGGCCACAACTGTTCGTTTAGCAAACTCACCAACTACAAAAGTCAGAATTGCAAGTGCACTGATCATAGAATTAGTTTTGAACTTGAGAAGAAGAAGGAAGAGGACAAGAAGAGCAAGGCCAAGAAGAGGATGGTAATATATGAACTGAAAGGAGAGGATGGTAGGACATAATAGGGCAGATACAAAGAAAGATAATACTTCCCCGCCTCTGAAGAATAAGAGAACACATTTGCAGGCAAGAACCATGGCCTTAGCCACCTTTCGCTGCATGGCTACACACATAATATTGAGTATATACTCTTCTCTCACTTCTGCATCATAGGTGGTTAGAATGAGAGGGCCATACTTTCCGCGTATACCCCCACGTTCAATTTCATCATCCTCTCTCGTCCATGTTTCAGTTGTACGCCCCTTTCATATGTGTACCATCCATTTTCTGTACCTTCAAGTTTGTGGCATTCCATTATTTCAGCTGAGATTATGCGAGAGAAATACTTGGGCAGCATGTCTGGATCGATTTCCAACCCTTGTAAATGCTTAAAACGTACCACTTCAATACTCCATTGAACCCCATTTTGAGGGGCAAAGCCTCGAAGGTCTCTTAAATTGCCGCCCCTAAAATAGAGTCTCAACAAATGTGGCAGATTTTCCGGACAAAGATTTTGGGGTGCATTTTCCAGTGGGAAGCAGCGAAGATCCAATTTCTCTAAGCTCGACGGAATCCAATCTAATGTTGGAGAGCCTCCAAATGAATCTATCGAAGCTCCTTTTTTACTTCTCCAAGTAATAGTAAGAGAACGAAGGCTCTCCATCTTCTTCCCTGCTTCCAACTGTGAGCTCGAAATAACAGACTTTTCGCTAAAGTCGACACTTAATTTTCTAAGCTTCTTCATCCTTACAAGGTGGGACAGGTCAGCCTGATCATCGTGTTTAGGATAACCAAATACGAATCCTTTTAGCACTTGTAGTTGCTCCAGATGTTGTATGCTACTCGGAAAATATTCAAGTTTGTAACATTGTGACACATCCAAATGAGTCAGATTTCTCAACTCACCAACACTAGATGGTAAACTTTCCAAGCCATTACATGCTCTTAAATCTAAAATCACCAAATTGGATAACTCATTGAGGTTCTTAGGTAACTCTCTGACCCCAAAAACACCTTGCAAGCCAAGTAACCTTAAGCTTTTGAGAGACAACAAAAATTCGGAGAAAGCATCAGTGTTAACAATTTGAACTGGGTGATGGTCACCACTGTTAGACAACCTTCCCAGCTGCAAAACTTTCAAGTTCTCCAATTTATAATGAACATCTTTGAAGAACAAAATGTTCTGCCCGGATGTGTTAAGCAATGAGATGAGCTCGCATGAATCAGTCGGAGGAGAAACGCTTGCTATTTGATATTGTTGAATTCTATTCAAGCAAGCGTGAGGAGCACCTCCAAATGACCAAGACATTGGTCTGCGTTCAGAATCAAATGCGAAAAACTTGCGACTATTAGCATCAGAAATTGCTTGGTCTAGGATGGCAGGATCCACCCTCACACAAGTTCTTCGATGATTTGAAGGCCCGATCAAATTGTTGCTCAATAGCTCACTGATCTGTTCCTTGCCAACCTGCTCACATGTCTTGCTTTGTGTCTCATTCACCAAGCCCCTCCAATCCACCAGTAGATCATGTCTCTTGGTTTT
>JAURVB010000330.1:0-11825 GCA_033002965.1 Piper betle
CATAACACCTGCCACGTTTGTTACACTGTTTTTTTTACATTTCATTGTTGCTCTTAATGTTAAAATTAAAATTTATAAATAATAATAATAATAATAACAATAATTATGTTTTAGTCACGAAAATTAACAATTTTAATGATTTATGATAGTAATAAAAAAATAAAGTATCTTTTTTTCTAATTTAAAGGGTAAAATAAATGCCTTAAATTCTTACTCTAAGACAACATAAGTTAAAGATATTTTTAAATCCCACTTGACGTGGGTTGTTAAATTAAAATGACGGCTTAAATTAAATTACAAAAAAAATTATAACTATTTTACTAGTCGCCGCCCGATCCAGCCAAGTGAGGCCAAATATGGCTGCCCCTCTGTCTAGTAGGGAGGTGGGCAAATTTGATTGCACTTGGCTGGATCTAACAACATGAGTCCCCAAATTTTGTTAAGAAAAAGAAAAAACACATTTGTTTACCAATTGTCATTTTAATCAACTGTGGCCAAATCAACCAGTTTGACCGACCCCTTGCCAGATCCAGTTGCTCCCCACCAAATTTGGTTGTTCTGATAGCCGCCAACAATAAGTTTTTTTTTAAAAACTTCCAACAGGCCTTTCAAGTAGATCAGGCCGTGTGTGGTTGGATTTGGCATCTACTAGTTGGATCCGACTGCACATGGCTAGAAAAACCACTTACGGTGGTGGTAATGGGTGTGGATAGGTGCGTTTTTTTTTCTTTTTTTTTTGGGTGAGATCTAAGTTAGATGGGCTTAGCCAATCCTCTGATCTCAGATCTCACCACCTCACTCTCAACTTGCTCTTGTGACACAAAAGCTATGTCATTAAACGACTGATACATCCAATAGCTTGCATTAAACAAGTGGTTTTTTATTTTTTCCTTAATCTATTGTTTATTCTACCCTTCACCTGTTCGGTTTGATAGATTATGAAAGAAATAGAAAGAAATGAATGTAAGAAAGAGAAAAAAGTATTCCTATTATTTCTTACATATGTTTGGTTAAAAAGAAAATAAAAAGTGCAAAACATCGGTTTCACTTTCTATCATTTTTCTTACATTTTTTGTAAAAGAAAGTTTGTGAAAAATTTTTCCCTCAAGATGGGAAATACATTTTTTTTCTCACATTTCCTCCCAAACCCAACAAGCAAAATACGAAAAAAAATACTTTTCTCACATTTTCTTTGCATACCAAATAAACGTGAATAATGTATTCTTCTAATAGCTTCCCCACTTAGGAGTAGCAGCACCTATCAAATGGTAAAAAAGGGGCAGGGCAGTGAAGAAAATTTATAAGAGCATACAACATTTTACTTTTTGCATACAAAAGCTATGTTATCATTTAATAGCATACAAATTATAAAATAATATAAGAGCCTTAAAGAGCACGAAAGATTGTTCTTTTTTAGTAAAAAAAGCGAAGAAGAAAAATTGGTTTTTATCTTGCCAAACAATAGTGAATACAATTATTCAATAAAATATAAACTCGAGAAACTGACTATAAAAATTAATCGGATGGGCATTATCGTTATTAATTGCATGTTTCAAATGCACTTGAAAATTTTAGTTCTATTGCAAGACAGTCATTTTAATAATCTTTTAAAGAAAAACAATGTTTTTTAAAGAGGTTTTTAATAATTCAAAATATTTGAATTAGTTATTTTTACTCCATTAATAGATAACTAATTTTTATTTTTAATAATTATTAAAATTATCAATTTTACCCCTAAAAATCACAGTTAATCTTTTTGAATAAGCCGTGTGCCCTTTTGAACCCTGAGAAATATATAGTTAGGTGTTTAGTTAATTATATTTTTTGGTGTTGGTAAACATCTCCAATCCAACAACCCTAAACAATATTCATACTTGTATCATTTCCATGTCATATGTTATTTTTATTTATCTAAATATATAATAAATTAAGGCCACGTGTGATTTTTTTTAATAAGAGGTATAATTTCACCTGTATGCCCGAAATTCAAAGATCAGAAAATAATAAATAATAAATAATAAAATACTGTAAAGTCTTAGGTTAATATTAATAGTAAGATTCAATAAGGAAGTGAATGTACATGAATGATAACACGTATTTATTATTAAAATTTTAAATTATAATTTAAAATTTTTAATGAATTGTGATTTTCTTATGTTTAATTGAATTTTACAACAATATTGTCCATAAGACCTCGTAAATTAGCGTGTAAATAATTACTTTAGCAGCGATCCAACCCGGCCCAACCTCAGCAGTGGGGAACCTGGTGACGCATATCCCCTAACGAACCGATACACGCCGAGCCAGTAATTAGCTCGTGTGGCATAGGCACGTGGGGTCTCGAGAATGACATGCGACGTGACCTAGAGCCATGCGCATGGGTAAAAAGAGCAAAAAATGTACCTCCATGCCCTGTTAAATAATGTTTGATTAATGCGAAAAAAATAGAGCACTGTTAATGCACAGTTAAACAGCCATCTCATCAAAATCGAACCATCTCATCCGTGTTTAGTAAATGGTTTTATGATAGGTAATGGACGTTTTTCCGACGAGTAAGAGATATTCACCTAAACCATTTGCCTCGTCCTCAAAATTTGTGATCCTTCTTCATCCAGTTCTTGTAGCCAGCTAGAGCTTTTGCCATATTCCGCGGTACTTTGAAACGTGGGTCCCTAGATATATCATATTTATATGTGACATGTTGAAGTTTGTATCTGGAAGCTATTAGCGCCCTTTTTTGTCTTCCATACAAAATGACTCACTCGCCTAGCATGAACACATGAAGTTACGAACAATGCTAAAGTGATTGTGAGAACCACATCAAATATTTTTTATTTGGTTTTTGAGGGACATCAAATCTTTGTAATAGAAAAAGTAAAAAGAAAGCCCCTTATGGACCTGTTACATAGGGCAAGGGAGATATTCCATGTCTTTTACGTGACACAATAGATTAAATCTTTCGATAATAATTATACACAGTTATTTGTCTCCTTGACTTTGGAAGACGAGGACAAGTCACCTCCACCTTGTCCTAGCCTAAAAAGTTCTTCTCAAGGCTACCACCTGTTACCCAACGAGGAGGTAGAGCGCACAAGGAGTACTTATAAAAATATTTTTTTCTTTTACTAAAATACATTAATGTTATTTTTTATTAAAAAAAGTACATTTATGTACTCTTCGCATAAATAATTAGTATAGCTTCTCGCAGCTCCATGTTTACTATATTTATATATGTCATAGGAAGGTGAGATATTAAGGAAAGGTGCCTTGGAGTCTTCATGCATTGATACAATGGAGGAGAAGTCAGGATGGCAGGCGCTTCTCTACTGGAATTATCAAGACCTTGAAGAACGGTATTTCTCCACCACATTAGGCTCCGATTTTTCCACAAAGCTACTAAGCCCAGCAACTTTGTTTCCTTCAACCATAAAATTTATTTGCTAAGCCTAGCTAGAAATGCACACTTAGCAGAATTTGAATCTTGTATTAAATGATTGACAAAGTGTTTGCACCGCAGAAAATTCCGAAAAAGTTTGTAAAGTATTTTGGGTCGGAACTACCGGATAATATGATTCTCACTGGTCGAAAAGGCAGAGAGTGGCCAGTGGAGCTTAGATCATGGAAATCATCATCCAAAGACAAAGTGTTGCTTGGCAGCGGTTTGTGCAGGAGCAAGCATTGCGAGCCGGTGATATCCTGGTGTTTAGATACGATGGGGACAGTCGGCTCCATGTCCTAACATTTGATCATCAAAGTGGATGTGAGAAGATACAACCAATTTTCACCGACAATTTGTACGGAAATAATCCACACTTGATCTCCCATGGCCAAGGAGTTGGATCTCTAGGAGCAAAATGCTCCACCCTTTCAGAAGACGAAGAACTAGATGATCAGAATGAGAACAAGGAATACTCTTCTGATGGGTGGGAAGATGATGAGATCAAGAAGAAGACGATGTCCGAGAGATATAGTGGGACTGATGTGGATAGCCGTGGGGGAAGAGAGGAAGGGGAGTGAGTTCATGGCGTGGGAGAGGTAGGGGTCGTAATACCAGCCACGACGAACAAGAGGAGTTAGCAGCAAAAAGTAGTATTATTGCTCCGAATGATGCTGCAACAGGTTATAATATACACTTACTCATTTTTATCCTATATTTTCTTATAACTTCAATCAGTTCTTATGGCTCTGTTTGCCGTGATGAATACAATATCAACATAGACACACTGTTATTATTACCTATATAAACACATAGCATCGAGACTGCTCTGGTGCAATATTCAAGCAATCGAGAATCCTGACTGAGAAGTCTACTGGAAAATAGCGCGGGATGATGTAACAGAGGAGGAAAGGCAGAGAGCAAAAGCCTCGGCGCGCATTTGAATCTCCCAAACCTTTCTTCTCTATCATGTGCATGCTGCCAACCCATGTCACCCAGAGATTCGTTTTGGTACGTCATCTAATTCTATTTCCTGAGATTAGTGCATTTGGTTTGGGTATATAACGTGATCGGATTTATTGTGACAAGTATGAATATAATTTGGTCGGCAAGTGTGAGTTAACGGGTAATCTGATTCATGAGAACATATAATTTCCGAGAGTGGGCGTACTTTGAGGTCGTCCATATATGTGATCAAGTCATGCATGGCACAAAAGTCATATATGTGATCAAGTCTAACATAAAAATTTCTGGGTTGCCTAATTTCTTGTGATTCGAATATATTTACACAAGTAGACTACCCAGTTGACTTCTTTTGGGATCATCTGCAACAAAGGACTGCCTGCAAAATCAGTCTCAAGGCGGCCGGAGAAGAGCGTAATTGGGTGGTACGTTATGAACCGATGCGTGATAGAGTGGGAGGACAGTATACTAGAGGGTGGTCAGATTTTGTGTTTGATAATGTAATTGAAGAAGAAGATGCTCTTGTGTTTGAGCTTGTGAAGAACGAAGAAGATGAAGTTGTCTTTGATGTTCGTTTATTTCGTGTTGTACCGGAGATTAGTCCATTGAAGAAGCTGACATGAGAGCGGCCGTACGTATAATCGTAGAGTACTTCCATGAGCGAGGGCCGATACAAAACGGAAGTAACCAACCACGCAAGGAGCTGACTCAAACTACAACTCTTTAATCTGTTTGCTTCTTTGCTTGCCAGAGCCAATTAGAACATCGTGAATGTATAATGTGATGTGGTATTTTGTACCGTCGCGAGTCACTAGCTATCTGCCATATTTTTAGTTTAATCTCTAGCTTGTACGTAGTAACCGCCTTTGTGCCGTGTGGTGTATCCCGGCTGGCTATCGGAGATCCCGTTGGCATGCGCATGGCGCAATATAATATAGTCATCACCAACATTCTTATATTTACCTCAACTGCCTAGCTAGTATAACTATATTAACTAATGAGTCACGCTTAGAAATTTAAGTTTTTAAGGATTTGTTTTAGCTAATTTATAATTAATAATTTATATTTAAAAATTGTTTGTTTTTAATGTTATTCATAACTAAAAATAAAATAAAATATAATATAATAGTGTAAAATTTTCATGTAATATAAATATATTTATTAATTTTTCATATTTTAAATAGATGGTTATATAAAAATTATATCAACAACTATATTAAGTGTAAATTATCAGGCTTTAAGTTGAGTCGACTCAAACGTTTGCTCATACTGGTGCTCACTTGACTCTAAGTCAAATTTTAATGCCAATGAGATCGAGTCGAACATCGAACGATTTCAAAATTGATCGTTACCACCCAAGTATGTATCAACATAAACATATTAACATTAACACTTTTTTTAGTTATTTGCGAAATAGTGGTAGGTGTACCTAAAAAGAATAACCCAAAGGTGTCATCTTTGAACTATTTGGTAGGGGTGCCATTTGAGTGAGTCGAGTCGAGTTTAGCCATGCTCAAGCTCGGCTCATTTATTTAGAGTTTGAATCGAGCTCAAAAGGGTTCGAGACTGACTCCAACCCCTGACTCCCTACCGTTGCCTTTTTCTGACAATGGGCACTGGTTGTGCCCGTTGTGCTTGTTTACCCGCTCCTATTGTTCGTGTCCATCATGTCTCCGCACCCCCATTTGCTAGCCTCCATCCACTTGTTCGCGTCTGAGTTTGCCCACCCAACCCAACCCAACCCAACTCACAATTTTAGTTAACTCGGCCCGACTCAGTCCGGTTCAACCCATTGTATCGGTTTAGTTCAATCCATTCAACTCGGTCTGGTTTAGCCCAATTGACTCATTAGTTTATTTCAGCCCATTTGGCACCGACGAGCCCATGTTAAGTGGTTGCTTTATACCCCATTTAACACGAGTCATTTAAACATAATTTACTTTTATGATTAATAACCTCGAAAATAAGATCCCTCAAATTGTTTTCAAACTCATACTCACCTCAAGTTACCTTCAAGCTTATTTATAAAATTTCCTTTTCAGCCCTATATATATAATTTTTATCAAATTTTCGGTGAACAGAAAGAAAAGGTGAAATTGACCTTGCATATAACGTAAGCGAGCGCATATGAAAGTCGTAGCAGGCTCTGGATTAGTGAAAGAGTTGTTCAATTCTCAAAGGATCTTGACAGCTTTGAGTCTATAGCTTCTTCATACCTAGAGAAACATGGAGTATATGAGTATTGTATTGTACATCACATGTCTGGATGTATGGTATCAAAGGGTATTAAAGGTGACTGCCAGAGAGTAATCGATCATTGTGCTTTTGGATAGGTGTTGTATGGAGGTACAAAGATGGCTTAGGTTATGTGCTATTTCCCGAAAGTAGAACCAGTTATTGCCAAGAGAGGGATTTGTCGAGAGGGGCATAACACCAGTTAAGTTTGGGATACTGTCGAGTCTGTAGCTTGATGACTCCTTAGTAGATGCCTTTTAAGAGATCACATAGAGAATATGTATATTGTTTTCTTTTCTTGTAGAATATTAGATTCCACTTGCCAGTTTGTACTAGTTATTTTCTGGACAAGTTACACACGTCACTGACGTTTTTTATATTATATATATAGGCCCTGAGTTCCTGAATTGGCTTTGGTGGAAGAACAGATAAATGCTACTCTCAGACTTGATCTGAGCATAGTTATCTTCTTTCATAATTTTATCTATATTTGATTTATTTTCATGCATATTTGGTAATATCATCCATTCTCAAAACGTTAAATAGTTGTTTCGATTTATATTATAGGTTGAGTCTTACAAATTAGAAGCTTTAGACATTACTTGTCTCAATCGTAATATTTTTGATTCAATTCTTAGGTGAACCAAAATCGAGATGTTACACTTATGCATTTATTATTTATCTATTTATCCATGAGTTAATTAATTTATTTATTATTTGTTTATTAGTCATTTTTCCTTGTTACGTCTCGACTTGCATGTCGAGTGTTTATTGTTGATTCATTTGATGTTATTGTTGATGTGAGCGCACATCACGACCATGCATCATATAGAGTTGTTGATCTTTTGCTTAGCAGTAAGTTCCGAGATAGGTTTCGGAGTCCAAGCTTACCGTAGATGTGTCAATGCGCTTGGAGCTTAGACCACATGTCCATTAGGACTTTTCTCAGATTTACAACTTTACTCTATCGGGATTTGATTTTCAGATCATAAGGTGTATTGAGTTGTTGTTTTATTGTACTCCACTTAACACATGTTATTTATACGTATTTTACTTCCGTGATTAATAACCTTCAAGGATGAGATCTCTCATGTTATTTTTGAACTTAGCTCTATCTCACATTGCCTTCAATCTTACTTATATGATTCCCTTCCCAGCCTTATATATAGTTATATTGGGTTTTTAGTCAGCTGAGAGTTGGCGAATTTGATGTCGCGTATACCAAGAGTGGTCATACTCAAGTTGCAACGTGCTCTTGATTAATAAGAGGGTTGTTTCATTCCCGAGAGATCATGACATCTCTATATCTTAAGTTTCCTTACACCTGAAGAGGAGTGAAGTAGATAAATACTATTATGTACAACACACACACACACACATATATACTTGTGCTCTGGGCCAGAAGTTATATGGAGGCTTGGAGAGGCTTAGGTTATGTACTTTTTCCCGACAGTGAGGTCAGTTATTCTCAAGAGAGACATTTGCCGAGAATGACGCTCCACCAATTCAGTTGGGGATGTTATTGAGTCTGCAACTTGATGGCTCCTCAACAGATGCTTTTTGAGTGTTCCCATAGAGATTATATATAATTTTTCTTCTTTCTGGAATACTAGATTCTTTTTGTCGTTTTGTACTTGTTATTTTCTAAACTAGTAACACCCGTAAGTAATGTTTTTCTTATTTTTATATATATATATATATATATATATATATATATATATATATATAGGTTTCGTGTTCCTATGTTTGGTCGACTTTGGTGGAAGGAGAAATAGATATTACATTTGCTTATGCTCAACGCTCTATTGTTTTCTTTTGTGTTTTTATTTATATTTGATACTTTTTTATGTATATCTAGTAGTAATGTTTTCCATTAAAATTCTTGAAATATCAAGAGAGTTGTTTTGATCTGTTCATCGTTTGATTCTTATAAATTAATTGATTTAGATATAAGTCAACTCAGTCATAAAGGTATTGATCTAGTTCTTAGGTAAAACAAAATGGGGTGTTAAACACTCAATTATTATTCATATAAATATATTTTTTAGATTACTTAAAATAAAATTAATTATGAAAGTTTAAATAGTTTAATTTCAATTCAATTCTATGCTAAATAATTTTTTTAGAAACATAAATATTGTATCATCGTATAAACTATCATTATAATGTAATAATATTTATCAATTTTTTTATATTTTATATAAAGAACTATATAAAAATTGTATGAACTGCCAAGTCTGATATAAATTATGAGCTTCAACGTGTGTGCTCGTGGTGGCTTGATTGGAGTCTAGTTTTGACGGAACGAAATCGAGCCGACCATTGAGAGAATTCCAGCTCGATCAAGTGTGGGCACGCTAGTGTATGATCTTCTAAGAATTTTGACCTTCTTATGGGTTGTTGGATTTTGTGCTTTGCATTTTTGGCTTCTAAGGTTCTGGGGTAATGGGACTTGCCCTCATCCTTTGGAAAACATCTGTGTATAAGTCTATAAGAATTTGAGGCACTTTTTTAGGCTTTATTAATTGATTGATAATGGGCCAAACCTTATTTTCTTATGGGTCTCAATTTTATTTTTCTTCTGTGGGAAAATTTTATTTTTCTTCTTCCACCCGGTACTAAAAGTTTATGAGGATATGAATTCTAAACTAGGATCCATGATTACAAATGATAAAATTTTAAATGGTTGGATGCCCTTCCTCTTCCCATTTATATTTTAGACTTAATACACAAGCATTTACAAAGTTGTGTAAATTATATACGGTTAGACTATTATTATAATTTATTATGTTACATTTAATTGGGTCTTCTTCTAAATGTTCAATATCTCCTTGAGTTGGGTCTTTTCTATCTTCGATGTAACTCTCTGTTTTGAAAGTCTAGGAGTCTACATTTTGGGTATAACTCTTCGGATTAGGAAATGATCAAAGGAAGTCTAATAGTCTATAAATATGATGTAATCTATTATTGTAGACAACAAAAAATGAATGAATGAAGAAATCCTCTTTTAGTTATTTATCACCCATACGAGTGATCTCCATACTCACCTAATCGAAATTGGTGACCTTGATTAACTCAATCCACAAAGATAGAGGTTTGTGACCTCTATCTTTGCCTAATTTGCCCTATATTTGTAGCGAACTCTCTCATATACATTGTTGCAATTTGAATATAACTAACATTACTAAGTGCTGTTTGTTTGAAGCAATACTTTCCCTGTTTTGTTTACTCTTTTTCTGTTGGTATTGGATTTCCATATTCTCTTCATTTTAGCTTTCCTTACCATCTATTTAGATATTCATTTCTCATATTCGCGAGTTTATGCTTTACATTAAGCTTTTCCAGTATAGTACTGTTCGTAAATAATGTGAACTAACAGGTAATATTTTCAGTTCCTAGTCAAGGGCAGACATATTGACACTAGCGTTGGCCGTTACGTGCATTCTCAATGAACTTCTATGGTTATCAATCCGTCCAAAATATATAGCTCCGGTGAGACGACTATCTCTTTGTTACGTTTTCTCTTCCTGCATTACTAATTATACCTAATGTCTGGTTCTTTACCTTTTCCGAAGATAATGTGACATGAAATTTGTGTTCAGATCTTTTAAAAATTGATATTTTGAAGCAGCTCATTCAACTTTTAGGTTCAAAGAAATCTTCAATCGCAGTAGATGGACGTAGCGATGCTGGGGTTTCCGCATGTTAAGTAGTGGGAGTGTCTCTCACTTCCAACAGGCGAAGTAATCTTAGCATGACCAGAGTTAGAGCCGCAACCAGTGCAATTACGGTGTGCTTGAAAACATTTATCATTATTATTAGTTATTTTCCTGTCCATTTACGACGCATCACATTTTGACTTTTAGTAAACAATTAACCATTGGTAAATTTTAATCTAAGTTTGTTATTCTTTGGCAACATAAAATTTATGCGAAAATCATAAATTGAATATCACTTGCAAGATGTGTGTGCGTTAAACGAATTTTTATGAAGGTATAAATTGAATATCACTTGCAAGATTAATTGTCTACGACCAATATATGGTCGCCTAAGGAACATTTATGTTGTGTTTTCAGAATTGAAGAAGTGAAGACCTTTATAGACATTATGTTAACAGTTTCTTATATCAGTCAATTGCATAAGACCATGTAGTTCAATTTGGGTATATGCAGAATTTACTTAAGGATTTTTATGCATGTTATTATTGATTCATTGCATGATTGGGTAATTATACTCATTTTAGAAAGACTACCTTGTTAATTAGTTATTATGGATAATTTTTACTAACTGCAAAGATAATTATATAATTTATATAATTTAATGAGTTACTTAACTTTGACTTTGACATCTTCATTGTTCTAGTCTTTATCATGGATATACCTTTTGAGGTCTTAACTTTGACTTTTTCATTGTTCTAGTCTTTATCATGGATATACCTTTTGAGGGTAACGGGCCACATTGCATAGTTTTGTGGCACACTCGCCCTCTCTTTTCTTGTTGCCGCAAGCGGAGCTAGAGAATGAAGTGGGCCGTGGTGGTGTCCAAATTTGCACCTATCAAAAAATGAACTCATTGCCTCATTTACCTGTTTAGTCAAATATCGATTGAAAACCTTACCGAGGGAAAGGCATGTTAGTAGTTTTTTTTTTCTGTAGTTGTGAGTTTCTAAGCTAAGCAATTAAGGAGTTCGTAGCCTTGAGCTCCCGAGGTCACTTTGACCAGAGGGAGAAGAGTAAGGCCTGACCATTCCTTAGCCTTAAACTTTAAGCAAGGAGTCCAAACCGCTTCGACCAAAGGGAGAAGAATACGGCTTGTTCTGCTCTACTCTCTTAATATAAGAAAAGGCTTCCTTGTTTCTTAGCAAACATGAGTTTGAATCCTTTGTATAAATATACATCATTAGATTCAACATGTATTTGCTTTTATTGCCCTGCCAAAACCCTTGAATAGGGTGATTCACACACTTTAGAAGCAGGATCTTCACACACCGTAGACACCTTAGAAGTAGGATCAGTTAGGGGCAAAATGTAGCTAGGGGGAAGGTAGGGGTGCAGTCCCGCTTCAAAGAAGAGTAAGGGGCACCCTTATTAAGAAACTATGTCTTTTTATAGGTTAATGATTTAGCTTGAGCTTTCCTTAAGGTGAGATCAAACCCCATACCGCTTCGACTAAAGGGAGAACAGGAAGGCCT
>JAURVB010000331.1:0-13221 GCA_033002965.1 Piper betle
AAAACTAATTTTAAATGGAAAGTCCCAATTTTAGGGAAAAAACTATGGGTCAATGGCTAGATCAAATTTACCATGTTACAACTTGATACATAATAAATCCTCAGGAGAACAAACTCTCTAATACTAATTTACTGTATTTTCTATAAAATTGATATTAACTACAAAGAAAGAAAATAGAGAATTATAGATTAAGGATTTGGCGAGGTTATCATTGATGATTGGAAACAAATTTCAATAAAACATTCACCTTTCTTCAATCCGTACAATTTTCTTTTCCCTCTCTCACCCTTTTTCTCTAAAAACTAAAATCCCAAAAAACCCAAAGAAGAAAAGTGGTAGACATTGTTTTTATTCCTTTCAACTAACAAAATCTTAATTTTTGCCCAAAATAGGGCTATAATTTTATGTATTTACAGAGGAGGGACAACCCCAACAAACTTCCCCTTTTCTTGATTCCATGAAATACCTCCAGCCGGCATGAGAAACTTCATCCATGCCTGCTCCATTCTTGCAGTAAACATGTTTCTTCTTTGACACAACTTTAATCATTATGTCTAAAATATTCCTTTCAGTTGAATTTTTGTTAGCTCCAAAAATATACTTTCCAACACATCTCTTATCTAGTGGTATCTCATATCAATATGTTTGCTCCTTGAATGAAAACTTAAATTTTTACTAAGGTGAATTGCACTCTGACTACCACAGTGTATAATGTATCTTTCTTGTTTAATATAAATTTCATTCAAAAATCTCTTTGTCTATAGCTTCTCTTGCAAACTTCTATAGTAGAAATAAATTCGACTTCAGTTGTAGATAATGTAACATACTTTTGCAACCTAAATTGCCAAGACATAGCCCCATTAGCAAAATTAATAACAAACCCAGATGTTGACCTTCTTGCCTTCAAGTCACCTTCCAAAACACAAACACATTTTGGATGTACCTCTCAAATAAGTTATTATCCATTTAACTGCATGTCAATGCTCTTTATTCGGATTTGCTAAATGTCTGCTAACCATTCCAAGTGTATATGCTATATCTAGCCTTGTACAAATCATAGCATACATCAAACTACCAACCGCAAAAGCATAAGGAACCTTTGTCATTTCCTTCATCTCTATTTCACTTAAGTCACTTTTCTTCAACTTGAAGTGACCCCCAAGTGGAACTCCAACCGGCTTTGCATCTTTCATGTTGAATTGTTCAAGTACTTTTTCTATGTACTTTTCTAGTGACACCTAAAGCTTTCTAGATCCCTTGTCATGCTGAATGGACATCCCTAAGATTTATTTTGTTGATCCCAAATCCTTCATTGTAAAGGATTTATTCGAGTTCTTCTTTAAACTTGCAATCTTGACTCTATTATGTCTTACAATCAACATGTCATCCACATAAAGCAACAGACTAATAAAGTCGTCATCATCAAACCTCTTGATGGACACACAATGATAAAAAACAAACTTCTAGTATACATTTTTTTCCATAAAAGAATCAAACTTTTGTACCACTATCTAGAAGCTTGCTTCAAACTATACAAACTCTTTTTAGTCAGCACACCATTTGCTCCTTTCCTTTGACTTTAAAACCATTTAGTTGCTCCATGTATATGGTTTCCTCAAGATCACCATGAAGAAAGGCCGTCTTCATATCTAATTATTCAACTTCCAAATCTAAAGTTGCAATCAAAACTAGAACAAATCTAATATAAAACATTTTAACAACATGAGAAAACATTTTATTTAAATCAATACTTTTCTTCTATCCGAAGCCTTTCACCACCAACCTTGCCTTGTACCTTGGTTGTGTGTTGTTTACTTCATGTTTGATTCTGCAGACCCATTTGTTCTTTAATACTCTCTTCCCCTTAAGAAAATCTACCAATTCATACGTGTGATTATCATGCAAGAATTTTATCTCATGTTACATTGTCTTCAATTGCTTATCTGTTTCCACATGAGCTTTGTCCTCATTGAAATTTTTTAGCTCTCCACATTCAGTGATTTTTATATATTCTAATGATAGATATCTTATTGATAGAACTGGTCCACGAGCTGATCTTCTCACATTAGTTGGCTGCCCTTTACCAGAATCTCCCTATTCCTATCCAACATCATTAACAAACTCATTAGAAATATCATCAGACACTACATCCTCACCCTCATCATCACTAGGTGGGAGAATGGTTGTGTCATCCTGAGCTGCCTCTTCACTTCTACTTGAGGTTGAAGGTTCTTTTATCTTATCTAAGCTTTTCTGAGATTTTGTTTGAGAAACTTCTTCCCTTGCCAAAGTCCTTAACTGTTTGATTCTCTTTGAAAACTATATCTTTGCTTCGAATCAGTTTTCTATTCTTCGGATTCCAAAGTTTGTATCCAAACTTATCATCAGCATATCCTAGAAAAATACATTCCACGGCTCTAAAGTGAAGCTTAGCCCTTTGTTCCTTGGGCACATGTGTTAGGGCCTTATAACCAAAGACTCTCAAATGAGAATAGTTAACCTTTTTGTCACTCTAAACTTTTTCTGGTATGTCATTGTTCAGGACATGTGTAACACCCCGTTTCAGCTCACCCGTGAACCGACCCGGAAATGTCACCGGCGACCGAACTGTTCGCTAATGTACTGGTTCGGTTAAGCCGACCCGGATCTGCCCTCGGCGTCTTAAGATAGGGATGCAACCATGAGATGCATGAATGGGAACAATTGGGTTCTAACGGAGTCCTACATGCATGTGATGATATGCAAGCAAAACAAAACCATTCAACAAGCAAGAAATTTAAATAAAAATTCATTAATATTTACGGAAAAACGGACAGAATCTCCCCTAAAAGTGCAATAGGGGCCAACCTGTCCACAACAAGGGTATATAAATATTTTATCAAAATACGATAAAACATAACAATCTACTATGGCATTCAGTCATTATCTCTTTCGTTTCATCTGAGCCGAGTCTGAACTCCAAGGCTCCCTACTCATTCACAATTATCTGCTCGTCTCATAAGAAGCAATTTATCAAGACAAAAACATTCTAATTATCATTCACACAGCATTAACACACCATCATTATACATTACACGCGGCAGGTACATGTGTGCGTGGTTCCGTGCTGCTCCTCCGCAGTCCCGACAGCTTTCATCGCTCGCATTCCTCACCTACATATATATAGAAAAACCGTCAGTAACGAGTGTTACCGGCCCGGAAAATAACTAATATCAATCTGGCACAGGAGAGCAAACTCTCCTGTTGAATGAAAACCATATACTTCCTCAAGAACTCTCATCAGGGCACATATGGGAGCCGTCGCCCTCGGGTCGACAGCGTCCCCCTTTCTTTCTCATTCTCATACCTTAGCCATTTCTCTATCGCTTCTCGCATCAAATCTCATTCCTTTTCGCCCTCTACACCTTCCATATTACTCCTGGCCTTGAGCACGAAGGCCGAGCACTCTCAGGCAGTCGCCTTTAGTACCCTTTGAAACCACAAGTCTAGACATGCGCTGCATTGCAGTACCCGTGAACCTCCACACTTCTCCAGGTTTGAGGAACTCAAAGGTGGAGTTGTCAGGATCCCTCGGGAATGAAACGGCCCGCACACCATTCCAGAGCCCACTATCGACTCACACGTGCCCGCTCGCGTAGCACGGTAGTCGGATTTCCCTCATTCAATCTCTCACTGAAAACGCGAAAACTATACATATATATAGGTCTAGGTTGGGATTTATACAATAGGCCCGAAGGCATCGTGAGCTGGATCTGAAGTTCGAAAACAAACTCGAGGGATCTCATCCTCGAGGGTTATTAATCCAGAAAATCGTTGGCTAAATGGCCCGAGTTAAGTGGGATCCGATAAAACGCCACTTAACTCGTCCTGCACATGATAAATCAAATACACAATAGAGTAGCGTAAAAACAGAGAACGAGTCCTAAACGGACCTAGTAGAAGCTCCAAGCGTGTCCTCGTGCCTAGGCGGCGAGCTCCTACTCCGTACCTACACATCGAAACTAAATACTAACGCCCGCTCATGATGCAGTCATACATCCTATATCACACATACATCCATCACGCATCAATCAACACACATCAACCTATATCAATTCTAGCAAATCTACTTAGGTTAGTTTGCATTAGATCATGATCATTACCTAGTTACCCTAATTAGTTTCTTAGCCTCCATTTTTAACACCGCTCAATCAAACAAATTTCATATTTTATCCTTAATCAATTCTACATTTATACATATAATTATAACACACAATTCACCAATCCTAGCATGCAATTCTAATAATCAATACTTTTAAATAATTAAGTTAAAATAAATTATACCTCGTGTGATTCGTGGCTCGAATTCGGCACCCTATGGCGTCCAAAGTTCGATAGGGTTCAATCGGGGGATTCGGCGGAAGATCAGGTGATTTCCGACGAATTTCGGTGAATCCAATTTTCCGGCGACTTCCGGCGGTTTTTCGGCGACTGTTCCGGCGGGGCAATCGGGGGTAAGGGTTAGCACCGGCTCGGCGAGCTCGTCCCAATGGTGGTGACGGCAAGGGCGGCCGCGGCGGTGATGACCGCCGGCGGCGGCGTTGAGTTCGGTCGGGGCGGTCGGTCGTTCCGATCAGGCCCACGGCCGGCTTCGACGGCGGTGCTAGGTAAGGGGGAAACGTCGGGGAGGTCAAGGGGGTGGTCGTCGAGGTCACGGCAGCGGCGGCGCGGCCCAGACGGCGGCGAATCGACAAGGAGAGCGTCGCGGCTCGTGGGGCGATTCCGGCGTCGTGGTGGCGAGACGGTGGCCGGGGTTGGTCAGGGCGGCACGGCGGTACAGCAAGGCGGGGCGGTGACGATCGGCGGCAGTGTGACGTCAGCGACGGCAGTGGCGGCGACGAGCACAAGGCGGCGGTAGGGTTTGGGTGGGGAAGTGTCGGGAAAGGAGGTGAAATACTCCAATGGCAAAATCGTAAATAAGTATTGACTCGATTCTGACTCGGAGTCAAAATAATAACTAGTTCGTAATAAATTCTAAAAAAAATCTAGAAAAATATGAAAAAAATCCCATAAAATAAAACAAACACAACAACATCCAAATGGCATGCTCTATAACTAATAACCCACCCGAATATAATCCAACACGTCCTAATGCGTTATTCGGCCTAAAACTATTTCTACGATCAAACATATAAAAAGAAAAAAAATACTGCATACTTTCATATATTCTGATAACTCATTTCTCACCATCTTCTCGACGTTATCATCATATATTCAGGTACACCTGACTCTCATCGCTCATAACTCACGGCTGGCCTCGACTCAGCACGCGGTTCATGAAACTAACTCGACTCGAACCAACGGTCGAACCGACTGGTTCGGTAACGTAAAACCCTGACTCGAGTCACGGGTTTTACAACATGTGTGGGAGAGCTTTTGATCAAGTAACAAGCTGTGCTCATGACCTTACCCCAAAAGCTTTTAGGCAACTTAGTTGAAGACAACATACTTCTAATCCTTTCAGAGATGGTCCTGTTTATTCTTTCAGCCACTCCATTATGTTGAGGAGTATAAAGAATTATCTTCTTATGCTTAATCCCATACTTGCTACAATATTCATCAAACACAAAAGAATAATATTCACCACCAATATCACTTCTAAGGCATTTCAAAGGTTTATCGGTTTCTCTTTCAACCAATACATAAAAAATTCTTAAAGATGCCAAAAACATCACTTTTATTTTTCATGTCATAAGCCCACACCTTCCTAGAAGTATCATCAATAAAAGTAACAAAATAAATAGAACCGCCAAAAGATTTTACTTCTATAGGCCCACATACATCAAAGTGTACCAACTTAAGAACTTCTGATTTCTTTGTACTTGTGCTTGTAAAAGATGTTCTACATTGTTTGCCTGCCAAACAATGGTCACAAGAACTAATTGTGATGTCCTTGACCTTGGGAAAGAGATTTAGCTTCTTCGATGTCTGTAATCCTTTTTTACTCATGTGTCCTCATTGATAGTGCCATAAATTAGCAGTAGAATCAAATGAGAAGATATTAACCTCCCCTCGAACTAGACTTGTCTCAGTCTTATATAACTACAACACTTATTCCCTTTAGCAATAACAAGAAAACCTTTCACAAGTTTTCACATACCTCATGCAAATTGTGGACCAAATCTTTTATCATCAAGCATTCCGATTGACAACAAACTCATCCTCAAATTTGAAATATATTTGATATTTTTAAGCACCAATTTGAAACTCATATTTGTTACTATATGCACATCTCCAAGTCCTACAATTTTTGCAGTATCATTATTTCTCATCTTCACTATACCCAAATCCGAAGATTCATTGGTAGTAAAGAAATTTGGAGTTGCATGGAATGATAATTTTGAGTCAGCTACCCAACTAGCATCAAAATCAGTCGTCAAACAATCATTCCCACAATCAAAAAGAATAGCCATGTCTTCATGTACAACATTAGTATTCGTTTTTCCTTAATCCTCGTTGTCCTTATTTTAGAAGTCTTTCTTAAGCTTTCAACAATCCTTCTCGAAATGACCTGCCTTGTTACAATAATAACATTTCAAGTTTTTTGTGAATTTAGACTTTCTTCGACTCTTGTCCCTTCTGTCTGTGTCTCTATTTCTTGATCTACCTCTTGCCTCTTCTAGCACTAATCCATAAGACATTGAAGTTGGTAGAAATTTTCTTTTTCACTTCCTCATTCAGTAAACTGTTTGTTACTAAATCCATTATAAGTTTTTTATTTGGAGCAACATTTCTTAAATAGATCACTAATATTTCCCAACTCTGTGACAATGTATTGAGGAACATGATAACTTGCTTTGATATAGACAAACCCAGAAGACAAACTAATTGTACGTGAAAAATTTAAAATTTGGGAAAAAAAATCACTAGGCAAATGGCCAAATTAAATTCATTATATCACAACTTTGATATAGAATAAATTTACAGGAAAACAAATTCTCTAATATTAATTTACGGTACTTTATACAAAATTAGTATTGATCACAAAGAAAGAAAATAAAAAATTACAAATTAAGAATTTGGCGAGGTTACTATTGACAATTATAAACAAATCTCAACAAAACATTCATCTTTTTTCAATCCGCACAATTTTCCTTTCTCCTCTCTGACCTTTTTTTTCCAAAAACCAAAATCCTAAAAAACATAAAGAAAAAAATCATCGGATGTTACTTATATTCCTTTCAACTAACAAAATTTACAAAATTTTAATTTTTATTCAAAATAAGGTTATAATTTCATGTATTTATGAAAGAGGGACAACCAAAGAGACGGAGCCTTCTTCGAAGATTAAACATTGCTATTGATGTGGCATGCGCATTGGATTATCTTCACAGTGATTGCCTTGAAGAGCCAATTGTTCATCGCGACCTCAAGCCAAGTAATGTCTTGCTCGATGCAGATATGGTTGCCCATGTGAGTGACTTTGGTTTGTCCAAATTCCTCCATGGAAATGCTCAAAAACCGACAAGCACAGTTGGAATAGGAAGGGTGGGACCAGGTAAGAAAAATGTCATTTTATATAAGCCAATTTAGTTTATGCCTCATCCTCATGAGTTTTCATGTTTGTTAGTGTCTCTAGCTATCATGAATTCCAATCTAGTATATAAATACAATATTACAGTTGTTATTTCCTCTACGTACATGTCATTATAATTTTTTATTAGCATATACAAGCAACATGATTTAATTGCTTACTATCTTCATTTACTATATGAAATTCCATCGTTTATGTTTATTCATGTTTTCTACTTGCACACTCATTGAGTTGTTATGTGCAAGAGCCTCCCGTAGAAGAAAAATTTCAGACCATAAGAAAAAACCATTAGCAATGAAAAATATTAAAAGACAATGATTTTAGTCACTGATTTTACTTTTATCGTACGTGAACAAAGTAAGAAAAGAAAAGGAAAACCAGGGAAAAGTTTTGAGAAAGAACCCACAATCACTTATATTTCATGGTGGTAGGCAACCTTTTTGTTGGCTCTGTATTGGGCTCATATTTTCTGTAGCATGCGAATGGGAAAGGGGTTACTAAGACTATCTTACCTCGCTTTAAATTGTAATGCCTTTGTCGGAAAAGTCTTTGAGCTTTTGACGTGGTCACTGCCTGAATTTTCAAGTCTGTAGTCTTTTTTGTTTTTTTTATGCCAGCAAGTCTATTGACTTCACTTCAAGGTGAAATGTCAAGTCTATTGACTGAACAATTTCCACATCCAAGACGTCGACAAGCTGGGAAGAACCCTTCCTTCATTGCTTGGATATCCATTGGGAGCCAAGTGGCTCCCAATAACTTTGTACACCAATTAAATAATTACGGTATGCCGTCCATGCACAGTGTCCTCCATCATGTCAACAGCACTTGTCTGTTCATAGCCTAAATTATACTCTAGTTAAATCTGGAGATGGAATTTCAAATTATGTGCATTTTTTGACTTCTCGTTGTTTTCACATTAAATTAAATCATATTATCATTTCATAATAAAAATAATCCTCTTTGCACTGGACCAAATTGCGAATCCAGTGCCAGCTTCAGGCCTCTCCAATAAAAAAGAAAATAAGTTGATGAGTTCAAGTTTTTTTCTTCGAATGAATCCAAATACGTGATATGACCCAATTAATAATAGAATAATAGGTATCCAATATTCTATATCAATACTCAATTATTATATTATAATATTTAATTATAAAGATTAATATTTCAATAATTTTTTTAAAATTAATACTTATGAATAAAGTTGTTAAATATTCTTTTTATATTTTTAGAATATTTTTTCATTTATTGTAGCCTTAAAAAACATGTATTATTATTATATAGTTTGAATTTTTTTTTCAAATATGTAGTTTTAATAGTTAAATGAGTATTTATTTAATAAATGATTAGGTTTGGTTTTGCTTTAATTGGATTTGGCTTTATCTTAATAATAAATAGTTGGGTTTGGTATATAAATTTAAATTAAAGAATCAGTTTAATTTAGTTAATACACCATAGTCACTCTTAAATGGGTCCATATTATACATATATAATATACTTATGAACCCACAAATTAAATTAGCCTGTCATTCTATTACAAAGATCTAATAACCCAGGGTATAACCATATTATATTTATAATTAATACAAAGCAGAAACAATTTGCAGTAGGGGTTGATGGTCCGGTTCCACAGTTCTCACACGCTGGTGACGTAATTCCTTGAACGGGGACTGGACTTTACGGTGTAACAAGAACCATGCAGTTGACATTTTTTTTTCGAGAACTACAGATTGCGTGGACTCTACTCGTTGGAAAAGTAAAACAGCACGACGGAGGGGCGACCTCCGACCTGCAGGCCCAGATGGGGCTATGCCATGGCCCATGGGAATCAAAGTGGCCGAGTTGGCTCATCAATTTTCGCTGATACCTTCACTTGTAAAGTCCAAACGTTTGTATCATTTTCATGTTATTGGAATTAACCGACATTGAAAACTCATGGTTGTTGTTAATGGTATCGTTTATCATCAACACACTTCTAAGTGAAACCCAATGCCACCAACTCAAATGAGGTTCAGCCATATTTGTAATCCTAGCAAGTTTGGATTGGAGTAGATGAAGATAAAGATTAGGGGGAAGAAAAAGCAAGATAAAAGGTTTAGATTTCCCTGAAAATTGTCATCAATTAGCATTCATAATCTAATTCTAAAGATTTTGCAGACTACCCTTTGTCATTTGTTCAGTGCTCAACTAATAGAGAAGTACAATTCTGTGGTTTGAGCCGACACCATAAAACATGACACGATATAGTCACTCCAGTTAAAAATTACGAGTGCGTAGCCATTTTGGTTCTTCAAACTTACATTCAGAAGCTTGAAAATTTCCATTGCGAAAGCAAACTTCCAAATTCTAATTAGAAAAGGAAGTAATTAGCCATATGTACATTCGGTGCTACAAGCAAAATGAGAGCAAAATATTAGGTACTAACCAACAACGATATTACAAGTACGCAACCTTTCCCTATTACATGCAAAATCATCTACCATTGAAATATGTGGAAGAAGTAAACGAGGGAAGTCCCCGCTGCCTACTTGTGTTGTCCGTGTAGTAGTTGACACTCGAATCATGCGAGGGTGGAGCAGCATTTGTTCTCATGTAGAATGCAGGTTCCTTGGGAGATGGAAGGCTTGGGTTATCACTGCTCAACATGAGAACCACAGATTGCATACTTGGTCTGTCTGCAGCGACCTCTTGCACACAAAGTAATGCAACATGGATGCACTTAGCCACCTCCTCTGTCATAGAGATGGACGAATCTATCACTTCCAAGCATCTGTCTTCCATCCACAGTGTCCAAGCCTGAGAACGCGCACGTAATGGTCAGTGTATGGGTTCCTAATTTGGTGGAAATATTATTGTTCGTTGAATCATTGCATATCAATTTTCTGAGAATGCCCTGTGTTTGGTGGAAGAGAACATTTACGGGTGAGCAGAGGGGGAGAGATGACTTACATAGCCTAAAAGGTTCTCCGAGTGTTCCAGTGGATAGACACCAGTGCCTCTCTTCCCACTTACAAGCTCCAATAGTATCACCCCAAAGCTATACACATCCGATTTCTCAGAGAACACGCCATGCAGTGCATATTCAGGTGACATGTAACCACTGAAATAGTTCGTTCGAAACAATCTTCAACGGCTGGATAAAAACATGGCATCAATCATAATCAAAAGATATAACGAAAATAAACTTACTAGGTACCCACTACTCTTTTGGTTTTTGCCCCTAACTGATTCCCGCCAACTATTCTTGCCAATCCGAAGTCTGAAATTTTGGGGTTCATCTCACTGTCCAGAAGAATATTGCTAGTTTTTAGATCTCGATGAACAATTCTCAATCTGGAATGCTTATGAAGATAAAGAAGTCCCTGAGCAATCCCTTCCGCAATTCGGAAACGCTTTCCCCAGTCAAGTTTTGATTGTAAAGTTGGTTCTGATTCATCAGACAGCTCAAATCAACAAGATAAGCTGCTATGAAAGGGCCAATTCATTGAAGTGTTGTAAGATAACGAACCAAATAAGATTTTGTTCAAACTTTTGTTCGGCATGAACTCATAGATAAGTAGTTTCTCTTCTTTGTGAATGCACCATCCCAAAAGCTTGACAAGGTTGCGGTGTTGAAGCTTTTCAATTAGCTTCACTTCGTTTATGAACTCCTCAAGCCCCTGTCCCGAGCACCGTGACATTCTTTTCACAGCTATCTCTATTCCACAAGGCAATTTTCCCTGCAAGATATATTGCCATGGGGCCTTGTAATAGCTCATCTTCTTTTGAATCATACTCCTAATCCTAATGACTTCCAAGGATGTGTGCATTCTACATATGTTATTCTTTTTTCTTTTATTATTAAGGAGTTAAACGATTCTGAAAGGTAATATAGGGTGAATATCTGACAATTTACCTTATAGACAGGCCCAAACCCACCCTCTCCGAGCTTGTTGCCGAAAGAGAAGTTATCAGTTGCAGCTTGTAGATTCACAAAACTGAAGGATGGAAGATCTTCCCCTACCAAATTTGAAGTAGAATCCATGAAATTTCCTCTCTTCCTGTCTAGAACAAAATTAAGCAATCACTTTTTCAATTCGAACAATATGATAATAGTATGAACAAATGAGCGTATTAAACAACTCTCAATTATCACCAATGCACAACATCATCATCATCTACCATGGTGGTCGTTTGTGAAAGAAAGAATGGCGATAAAATCTAAAACTACAAGTATTACCATGACTTGTAAATCTTCTCCATAGAAGATAGGCGACAGCAAAGGAGATAATTATACCACCACATAGAGTAGTCGCAAGAACAAGAGCCAAATGATTTCTTTTTGTAGACATTGGACTCAATTGATCTGCATAGACATAACACAAGCTAAAATCTAAACCATCTACACTAAGTAGATATCAATAGTTGATAAAGTTCCCACTAGTTTATGGTTTAAAGCAATTGGTAAGAGTAAGCTGATACCTAATTCCCGTTTTGAAAGACGAATGAACAGATCCTGTCCATGAGGGTAATTCTCCTCAAGATCAAGCAGCTTCCCAGTCCAATGAAAGCACCTTGGGGAGGGTTTAAAACTGACATTGGAATATGAGTATGCAGTGCAGGAGCAATTCTTCAAACACTGGTCGGCACACTCTTGTGCGCCAAAACTGGGCATAGGCATGGCAAGGTCAGGCAATTTCATGGGCGCCAGCCTATAGAATCCTTCCCCCTCACCGCACTCCACACTGTCCGTCCTCTCGCAGCCGGACGTCCAGTTCCCACTCTCCCACTCCCTCTCCATCTTCGGCTTGGAGCCAGGCAAGCACCCACACTCGGGCAACTTGTTCCGGTGACAGACACCATTAGCACCACATCCGGCATAGATCGCGCATGTTAAGCTAGAACTGTCATGGACCGTATTCCAAGCGCCGATCTCCGGCAACCATGTGAGCAACTCGAATACGCCAGAGGCGTTGAGGTGAAGCCTCCATACCAACGACGCGTCGCCGGAAGTGGAAACTGTCCATACTATCGCATCGTTCGCCGTCACGACGGTGAGATAAAGTGCGTACGATCGGACGCCATTGAAAGTCATCACGTTGCTATAAACACCGTCGTCCCACCAGGTGCTCCTCCACCTCTTAGCCGCACTGGTGGTGACGATGAACTGCATCGGCAAGGCGGGGTCCGGGCCGAAGTAGTCGTTTCCCGGCGATGGGTCGTCGGAGCTCCTCCATGAGATTAGGCCCTTGCCCTCCCCCGTCGTCATGTTCCACCGGAGGATCATGCCGGGGAGGAGAGTGTCGGAGGGGAAGTCGAAGCTCTGCCACACCACCTTCCCCTCCCCGTTCCTCAACACAAGATTGCCGCTTTCCCCAAGGACTGCGGCTGTGGGAGACTCCCGGGCGGGCGCATCGACGCCGGACGACCAAATCTGCGTCGAATTGTTGCCTTCGACGATGACTAGGTTGCCGTCGGCGGCGATGGCGGCGCCGCCGGTGGGGTCTGTTAGAGAGGCGTTGCGGTTGGCGACCCAGACGACGGTGCGGCGGGGGGCAGTTGACGTACCAGATGGCGAGGTAGAAGCGGTGGCGTGTGGTGGAGTTGGCGCGGGCGGCGTCGTAGAAGCCGAGGGCGAAGGTCCGGCCAGTGGAGGTGAGTGTCTGGTTGGT